>OMLI01087470.1:0-19555 GCA_900302605.1 Rondeletia loricata
GTGTGTGTGTGTGTGTCAGAGTGTGTGTGTGTGTGTGTGTGTGTGTGTGTTGATGTCTAGATGTAGACCAGAGGCAGAAAGGTGATTAGTGAGCTGATGAGATTACGCTGTGTCCATGGTATTAGTTTATTAGTAGACTTATCTGAGGATTATAGGCCTTTTGGCTTTCACTGATAAAGCTAATTTGAAAGCCAGGGAAAGATGAAAGTTGCTGTTACATCATAATTTTCTTTTGAAAAGCTAAGCTTGGATTTTTTTTTTTATCATTTAATTGTAGCCCGATAAGCTTAAAAGCAAATGCGAGTCTTCCATTCCAAACATCAAAATGTTTTTACTGTAACACACTCAAAAGAGAAGATTGAGCAAGTCCCACATTCAGGGATGCTTGTACCTCCTGGGTCATTATTTATAGGCCTAGTCTCTGTACATTTTCCTTTTAAACTCTTCCTCTCCAAACTCTGGTGAGCAGAGGAGCTTCTTTCTCATCCATCACCCTGGCATCTCTATTGGTCCTCCCACAGGTCTGCTGTATGTCTGTCTGACTCAGAGCAACCCTCCACCTTCTCCTTCCACTTCCCCACTCATACACATTTAGCACCACCATTATCTCCCCTCATTTTCCATGAATAAATTGAATGCATCAGTGTGTTTGAGGACACAGCAAAAGGTCTTGCCAGACAAAGTGCAAGACAAGGTGATTCTAGGGAGTGAAAGGAATTGTATTCCTGTTATGACACAGGACGTTTGGACCGTGAAAGGCACTGGCGTCAAAAGAACCTCAGACACATCGGCTCCTGTTGGATGCAAGCCATTCTTGGATGAGCAGTGCCATATAATTGCATTGATTCTTCATTGGCAGAAGGTCTCCACCCCCCTGGAGCTCTTATAGATCCCCTGTTCCCCTGTGCTACGGTCCAAAGAGAGCTGGCAGCGTGATCTTACATATGCTTTAAGCAGGGAATACTGGGAACAAAGCACAAAACATACACAGCATATTTAGACACATGTACAGCGCATGGATAAGTCGTAGAGGTAGAATAACTGTAATATAGCTGTTTAGAATAACCAGGGATGTGTTCACCCACCTAAACATTTTCTTTCAAGCTAATCTAGTTTCAAGCTAATATAGTACTTTATGATCTAAATTAATAAGCTACATTAGTATGAATGAGTTACATGTTAACAATGTCAAGAAAATAAAACTGAAATTGACACTACTGTGATAGTGGGTGTTTGCCTCGTGGTGATCCGTTACAGGAGTTCAGAGTTTTACCCATTTTATTTTCCACTACATCACTGATAATAAATTATACTAGTTCCTGATATATGGAATTGAATTGATTGGGGTGTGAATGGAGGTGAGAAATCGAGCATTTGGACCATTCTGGCTAGCTGGCTTGTTCCTTGGCTATATCACTGCCTGCATGATGAATATCCAATCAGCACAGTCAATTTGCTGAGTCATGGTCGGGTTGCGTTCAAATACCCTGCGGGTCCGGGGGAATAATTAAGGAACACAGTTTCTTGTCCCGTTGAGGTTTACTGCTCGCCTATTTGTTTATTTATTTTCCTCTGTTAACTGGGGACCTGGCAGTGAATTTGCTCCTTTATTTCAATATATTGTACATCCGCTTTCATTTGGACAGAAATTCCTCAGAAACATGTCTGAAGTCTTGTTTGCCAGAAATTGAGAAGGTGAGATTATACAAAATAATTAATGCCAAATGTATCTAGTGTGAAAGAAACCCAGGGATATGATGTATAAACAACATTAAGTATTATCTTCTGCACTCAGCCTTGATCATCTTGCTATATGCAATCACAGTTCACCCCCTTGTAAGGATGCACCTTTATAAGTCAAACTTTAGATAGATGTTTTGATCTCCAGAAACTTTGCGCTAAGATAATATATCTGTACTTTTTATTCTATTGCCTTTCACCTCTAGTTTCCTAATGTTATGCAGTCTTTTGCATTTCACTGAAACTGCTGTGTTCTCAGTGTTTGCTGATGCATAGAAATAAGTGCACTTTCAAGTTTTAAAGTTGAAAAAGCAAGCCGCCACGCCTGTCGGAAATGGTTCAATTACCAACTCTAATATTGGAATGGAAAAAGACAAGAATGCCTGTATTTTTTGCAGACCCATTTTTATATCATTTTGTGCCATTTCATGCACACTCTCTCTCTCTCTCGCTCTCGCCCTCTCACTTCCCCGCTCTCATTTCATCGTGCTCCACAGTTTAGTGCCGTAGCATTAGCAATTCTAATGGAATGGAGCGCTGTTCTTAGTTTGATCGGCTGGGAGTGATACGAGGGGATTTTACAGAGAGCGAGTATCAAAGGCACAGGGACAAGATGATAGGAGAAAGGGATGATAACACTATCTGCAACAGGCAGCAAGGAATATAGTATATGCAAAAACTGAATCCCATGAAAAATTCATAATAGCCAGGTAAAATTGAGTTCAATTGTTTCGGTCTCTTTCCAGTGGACCCATGGAATCACCAAGGAACGTTTTTAACCTCAATCGTCGGCAAACATTATTTGAATCCAAATTTAAATTAATTGACCCGATCGTTTGGGTGGGTTGGATTGACCTTTCACTCGTCCCGGTGCAGATATGCCTTGCTCTTGTGGCTGGCTTAGTTTGGATACAAAGCTAGATGTCAGCACTCTTGCATAATCCGGGCTCTGTGGTACAGGCAACCTCTCTCATTCTCCGGTTACAGGTGTTGCTAGGAGGCCATCTGGGTTATCAAACTGTGAGGGAAGTGTAGACGTGTTTGTGTGTGTGTGTGTGTGTGTGTGTGTGTGTGTGTGTGTGTGTGTGTGTGTGTGTACTTGTGTGCAAGTTTGTGTGTCTAGATACACGCATGTACATGAATAGCTGCTTGTGTGTGTGTGTGTGTGTGTGTGTGTGTGTGTGTCCGAGGCTCCATTGTATTCGTCAGTGTGTATGCGTGTGAGTGCCCTCCCCGCCTGTCCTCGCTCTGCTCCAGCCCAGCAGCTGCCACCCCAGGCCAGATAGGATGACATGACCTTCCCTGGTAATGAAAAGGCACTGACAAATCACTGTCTGCTTCTCATAGGGAGAGGAGAGGAGTGTGCGTGTGTGTGTGTTTACGTTTACATGCGTGGATCTGTGTTTGTGTGCAACTTGTGTATGTGTGCAGTGTGTTCCCTTCCACGGTCCAGCCCGGGTGGGGGGGTCTCCCATCTAAAACACAACAAACAACCGCTGTTTATGACCGAGGAGATGATGAGATCTGCTTGGCCGTCTCTGTCTGCACTGGACTCCCAGACTCCTTTTCCAGCCCAAATTGGCCTAGGTTGAGGAGAGGGACTGTCTTGGCAGAGATGTGGAAAGGATATGCCTGGTTGCACACCAGTCCATTTCAGCAATCTATTAAGTACAAGGGGGAGGGGGGGAAAGTGTCCCCTTTTCTAACCTGCGCAGTCTCAGCGGTTTCAGTGTTTTTCTGGAGCATGGACAGCAGTGAGTGCGCTGAGCTGGGTATTCATTTAAAACCTTAAGCTGGAGCCTTATCTCGTTTTTCTTTATTTCAGGGAGTGGCGGAAAGCAACGACAGAGGTGTGTGTGTGTGTGTGTGTGTGTGTGTGTGTGACTCACCTGTTATGGCTGGTACTGTCTTGGTCTCCTCATACTCCCACCCCCTCTCCATCCTCCTACCAGCTGTCTCTTTAACAAACAAACACACACGAAAATGCTATTTCTCTCATAATTTCTCTCCACACACACTCTATACTCTCTTTCTCTCTCTCTCTCTCTGACACACACACACACACACACACATATGCATACTCACACAGCCATTTGACAGTGACATTATATTCCATGTAGTGGTGAGTTGGCAGTGCGACTCACGGTCTGTGCCCCATTCCCTTTGGTGGCATCATGACTGGTGCGTCTGCCTCCACACAGGTGTGTGTGTGTGTGTGTGTGTGTGTGTGTGTGTGTGTGTGTGTGTGTGTGTGTGTGTGTGTGTGTGTGTTTGTGTGAGTCAGAGGAACAGTTAGCCAACACCAACCGAGAGTGGTCCAGGTCTACATTACAGCTCTCATACATAAAAGATGCCTGCGGGGACTGGAGATGGCCTGTCACTACATTTCTTTAAGCCATCTGACCCTACACACACACACGTGATGAACCTCTAGAATGTGCACTTCTTATTATTAGATCTGATTGTCAGCTATATTGTGCATGATTTACATAACTGAAAACCATGATTGCTGATCAGCACCTTGGCACCAAGGGCAGAGGAGAAAATGATCACTCTGTCAATTTCGTCGATGTGGCCCTTAACTTGAAATAAAACGTCTCATAGAAAGCAAAGCCAAATCTTTATTTGTTCATCAAATTTCAATTAACCTCTTGAGTTGAATGGATCTGAAAACTCTGAAATGTATCGACGTGCAACAACTTCGCTTGGCCAGTTATATTAGTAGGTGTATGCTAATGGTTGGAGGGGGTGGGGGTTAGAGTTGATTACAGTGTTGTGTGAGGTTTTGCACCTCCTGAAATACTGATCACTGGCCACTTCCTCCTTGTTCCGTGCATTATCAGCAGCCTGCCGGCCACTGTATCCTCATCTTACGTCAGTGTGCACGTCTCCACACAGCATTCTAATATATTATTAATGGTCTCGCAGTTGCACAGAACAACCCTCCACCCACAAGTATCCATTACTCCCCCTCAGTGCAGTTAACCAATATGAACTGCAGAACAAATTGGACCGATTAATTTAAATTAAGGGAGAGAGAGAGAGAGGGAGAGAGAGAGAGAGAGTTTATCTGTCAGGTGTATTATCTACCAACCACCATTATTCTTGCATCCTTCAATTGTAAAGATATCAGCATGGACAGTAGCTAAGCAACAGTAGGAGTACCATGAGTATACTCTGACAAATTATGACTCATGTTATGTTTTTATGCAAGTTCCAGTTGACTGAAACAGATCAGACCAACTTATTTCTTTCACTTTTCCCCCCCATTACCAAATAATAACCAAGGGGGCAGTCGAGAGGTGTGGCTTAATGGGCCGAACATTCAGCTCCATGTCATGAACGAGTGAATGTGAGCTTATGAGAGTAATGTGTAGGCTTCATTAGCGGTCTTCTTTCTCTTCTTTCCAGGAACCAGCCTGACAATGACTCTTATCCCACGAGCACAGACGTTCCCCAGCTTCCTGTCTGATGAGCACAGTGAGGAGGAGACCCAGCACCAGGAAGAGGCGCCATCACCCTCTAGTGGCTATGAATCCAGTTGCAGTCCGAGACCCCTTCAATGACAAGCAATGCCCCACCAAAACTGGACACTTAATCCACTACCTTAGAGAGGATGTAGAAATATGTATAGCGACATGTGTAATATATAATTTCATGTCAATACTTAACAATAGTGTCAACTGTAGGGCGAGTGGTACATATGATCTCATGAGAGGATGATGTACTTTTTTGTACCTGTTGTGTGACAACAGCGGTAGCCTAAAAGATTGCACCAAAAATCCTATTAGTGTAGTTCTGAAAAAGGAATATGTTTTGTTGTTTCGGTCAGCATGAAACGTTAAAGGTACAAAGACACAAAGGTCCACAGTTAAACAATATTAAGAAAGGCTTGTGTTCCAAAATTTACGATATCACATCAGGCTCATTCCGACAATGTGCAGCCTCAGCATTCAGTTAAAGAATCCCGCCCACACTGACATCGCTCCCTCACAAGAATATTAAATTGATTAAACACAAAGACAATAGACTTTGATGGCAACAATGAATCCGCTAAACGCATTAATCACTTATAACCGGCACAGAAAAAGGCGTTCAGAAATGTTCTTGAAGGATACAGTGATAGGACCGTCATGTCAAAAATGATAGACTGCAACCTTCTCACACCCTCTTCTTCTTCTTCAAACTGCCTCTGACCTCAATTTGATTTAATAGGTTCCTTGCTCTCCGCCAGCCTCACATACAGTATCTGATGAGTGGTTCATCAGTGAAAGGAGAGAAGAAGTGAGATGTTTGTGAACTGGGTGAGGCTTGATGGGGCTACTGATGTTCCCTAGTTCTGCAAGGGAGGGTAGAGTGGGAGGAGACATTGCCATCATGGGACTCTGATATTGGGGTGTGGCAATACCCAGCTGGTATATTATGTTCATACAAGATTTAAATTCAGAAAAGTATTAATATAATCATCATAGACGTGCTCAGTAAAATACACAAAAACAGGTAAAAAAATAGTCAATAAAAAGTATTAAGACCACTGAACATAAACATAGACAAAGTAGGTAAAAATAGTGCCATCGTACATCGATTTGTGACCCAGTGGCCTGACTTACTGCCCCTTCTGTTTTCTTCCTGAAGAGCCAGATACCTTATGAGACCTCGCTTTCCATCCACTAGCTACAGTATGAACTAGAAGGAAATGCCATGAGGGGTCATTGTCACCAAAATAGCCAAAACGAGGTGGTAGAACACGGACAGTGAATCCAGTGAATCCTTTCTGCAGCACGTGAATGAAACGTGGCCAGTGTAACGATAATGTCCTCTCCTGCATTGTCCTCCTAGAGTAAGAAGTGCCTTCTGACACGGACCGCAGTGTGAGCCCTAACCAAAGCATCGTCTTTGGGCCTTGAGTTTACCGTTGTGTACAGAATAGATTCATGTGTACCTTCAAAGCATTTTTAAAAAGGCGTGCAGTGCCATGTCACGCCTGGAATTCTTAGCAACATTCACCAGAGATCTTAGTTGAGGATGACCCGTACACACTTGATGCCTGTCAGCGTTTGTCGTCAGACGCTTTCAGGGGTTATTGATCTCTTTTCGAATACTTCTGGTAAAGGCGGTCGTGCTCTTCGTGAGTTCACAACGTAACATCTGCCTTTAGTATGCGAAAGAAAGGCACGAATCTTTCAAGTCCAGAAATCACAGCAACAACACTGAAGTCAAAAAGGACTTTAGAGACAATCAGTTTGAGGTAGCGAACAGTTAACCAGTCCTTCAACATCGTACGCAATCACTTCCTTTAATGTGTTCATGTTTTTGGTTGTTAATGTTTTGTCTTGGTTTCAAGTTTGGAAATAGATACTAGATTCCTGTAGAACTGGAGATACAAGTAATACCACTCATACTTTGTGTTGAAGTTGTGCACAGTTTGTCATTTTATATATCGCATTTGAAAGAACTGAACCTTAATATTGATTTGCTCAACAAAGAAAGTGCCGTTCTACACACGGTTGCCAGTCTGGATTAGATACCACATAATATTGTAGAAAGTATTGTAGAAAGAAAAAAGTTGTTGTTGTTTCCAGCCATATTTCTGCCCCATTTGTCTTGAGTCTTAACACATAGCTGAAGTGTGGTTTATACATGTATAATAGTTCCACTACATCTGGAGCATTAGTACTTTACTACTGAGATGAATGGAGAAAGTTCTAGTTGACAGTGTTCATCATTTGCAGTTTACGGTAGCCATTTACAGTACACCTTGTTTAAATATGATGTAGGTATGCACTTAAGATCACTTATGATTTCTGTTCTTGTTACTATATGATTGTTTGTGTCTACCATGTGTTTGTGTTCTGTTACTGTCATAATATGTTAATAGCACTTTCAACACATTGAGTGTAGGATTACAGTTTTCACTAACTAAATGTACATATGTAATGTTTTTGATGATAAAAGATAATAAATTGAATGTTCTATCATGGCATCGACAATTTGTTCCATGCCATGCAACAGAGGCATTTGTAACGTACGGCTTGAAAAGTTCAGTAAAGAACTCAGGATCTTCTTTTATCCAACAAATATTTCCCTTTCCTTGATGAGAAGTTGTTTTCAACCTGCAGTTCATCATTTGAACACTGATAAATTATTTATTATATCTTACACCAGCCCCCAGGAAATCAATGTCCATGAAGTAATGAGGTAGCGGCTATGACACTGTGTTTTATTTATAATACATGGGGTCATTAACAGTCACACATCAGTATCAGTATTGCTGGTCACACACACACACAGTATCAGAAGTAGTCAAATATACAGTTTCAGCTTCTACTGCATCGCTGGAAACACAAAGACAAATGAATGAAGGAGGCAAAAACCCGTGATTCCAAACTACATTGTCCCTTATTATTCCATGTTTCCACCTCGTCCACATTTGTGTCGTCTCCTAGCAGAGTAGCCCGCATAGCCATTACTCGCTGTGCCACTGCCTCCATTTCTATAGAGATAAATCAATTAGATTACACTTATCCCCACACACACAGCAGAATAGCACTACCATAATCCTAAAATATTAAGTTACAACGCCACATAAATTAGCTCAGAAAACATCATTACATTGATAAATATGAATGTGGTCAACTTTTTTCTTAGCTTTGAATAGGATTGCATTTTGGAAAGCACAGCAAAAAAAAAAAAGAATCCAAACATTGGTCAATATAGATCCCTAACTATGAGGAGCTATGAACTACAGCACAGGATTAGCTAATTAGAGTTCAGCTTTCATAAGACCATGCTGGAACTACAGTGCAGCCACCCTAGACAGAGAAACCTTGGGGAATGCAACAGTCTCAAGTGATGGTACAGTGCAGAGTGACTGCTTCTCTTCTTTGTCAGGTGATTAGACACCATTGTCAAGCTTTGAATGGAAACCAGGGGGGATGAAAGTAAAAGGAGAGCAATTATACAAGCTTTTGTCAATCGTTTTACATGGGAGTTACGAAAGTGAAAATAATTATTATACAGGCTTTTGTCTGCTCTTCCGCATGAGGGTTATTGTGATGATAATTTACCATGCAATGTTTTGCCCAAACAAACATTGCTCAATGGTAATTATGCAGAACATGTTACATTTGATTAGTGTAAGCAGGGCTGCTGGATCCAAACAAACCTCCCATGTTTCTAAGACCTACATCATGTAGTATTACCCCTGTGACTGAATTACATTGTCTGGCGGGGAAGGTGAAGACAAACATATCTTCTACAGTTACAATAGCATGTAAGCGAGTTTGTAACTCATCATTACAAACCACTGTATGAATATTGATCAATGTCAATGCAGTAAACCATTGAATCCTTGCACCTTAATATAAGTCTGTTTTTACTCACATGCACATTCCACTGCCCTGCTTGTTAAAAGCTGAGGGCACGATGACAACTTGATATAGCTTACACAATCACATCGTACAGTACATCATATTTATGTGTATATCATAAAGCTGACGCTCTCTTGGTCCTGTGCGATCGTACAGTCTGTAGGTTGCCATACACTGGGCTATTGCTCATCTGCTTGGGCCTCTTTCCCATCCTGCCGTGCGCAGGGATGTTCTCATAGTAGTTAGGCTGTGGGGATGTTGCAGATGATTAATATTTGAAATGTTAGGTTAAGGCATGGAGCAACTTATGATGTAACAACTGACGGATAGTGTAATAGCTTGTCAAAAGGTAATAAATGTCCCTCTAAATGGGTTGAAAGCATAAGAAAACCTAATAAAATCACATTAACCAGCAACTATTTAGGGATGTAACATATTTTGAACTGATGGTGTAATAATAATATTGACTAATAATGTAATACCTCATAAGGATAAGAATAATCTCCAGTTAATGTAATAATGTGAGGCTATTACATTGTCCTGCAATTTATTAGATTAACAGGTTTTATTACATTTTCAACCTATTTAGTGGGACATTTCTATTAGATTTTGACAAGCTATTATATTATCAGCTGCTACAAGGCAGGTGGGCAAGCATAAATTACAATGCATGAAGGGACGTGATGATGGGATGTAATGTATCAAATAAGAGATTAATAGTAAAGTATAATGGTAAGATGGCAAGACAGTCTCTCAAAAGTGTCTACTGTGGAATAGACAAGAGTAGACACTAATGTAACACTTACCTGTCTCTGAGATGGATGCAGTTTGACTCTGTACTCCTCTCTCCTGTTCCTCTTCCTGTGGTGATTATCAGGCAAAAGTAAACAATTATTACCACAAAATTGGGGGTGTTTCAAATTAGGGCTGCAACTAACAATTATTTTCATTATCAATTAATCTATAAATACTTCTTTTGATTAATCGATTAATCATTTAGTCTATAAAATGTCAAACATAATAACAAATGCCCATCACACGTTACCAGAGCCCAAAGTGATGTCGTAAAATTGCGTACTTAGTCTGACCATCAGCCCAAAAAAACCCAAAGTATTCATTTTATAATGATATGAAACAGAAAAGCAAGCAAATCTCAGCATTTGCGAAGCTGTAAAGTAATGTTAACAAAATATAGTCCAAATGCTTTAATGGTGCAATAGCGTCGGATTGATCCTTGTCAGAGTCAATTCTCCAGACAGAACTCAAGGAGAACCAGGGGACTGGCTATCAGACATCGGGTGTGACACAGGAAAGATGGGTTAGGAAACGTATGACTAGTAGGGACATAACGTAAACTTCTTCATGAATGACATTACCTGCAGTGGTGAATGAAAATGCTGTACAATTAATTAAAATATACAGTAGGACATTGTGTTTCATACAAATAACATATACTATTATGACATTGAAATGTCCTTGTGGAGCTAATGACAAGATCATACCTAGATCAGTCCCCATGCTGAGCACCACAGACCTGATGGTGCCTACGCTCTGCGACGACAAGGGAGGAAGTTTAGGTACTATACTGTGACTCCCTAATTACAACTATGGCTCATTGATGATCATCCACCTAAAGACACTTCCACACTGCAAGGCTGACTGCAAGGAATTCACAATCCAGTTTAGAGCTTAGGAGTTTAGTTTGCTAAAGCAGTATGAAAATGCACTATGGGATCTTACCTGTGCCTCACCGCTAGTATGAGGATGACAATGAGCAGAACCAGCCCAGAAACTCCTGCCCCAGTGTAAATATACATCATATACACAGACAGGCTGAATTCACCTGGAGATGAAACGAGAGAGAAAACAATACACAAAAAGCACTGCAACAGCCTCTGAGCAAAAGTTTTCTATTTAAATTATAAACAAAATTGTGAGGTTTGTGGTGATTCACATCTGTACATCTTTGTGACTCACTGGGCAAACTGCAGATTTCAGACGCTGATGACTCACATAGCCACATCATCACACTAACACATGTAGACACAAAAACCCCACACAGACACACACGTCTCCCTAGTAACAACACGTTCACAGACATGCTAACAGGATATTGTTTGTGGTTTCAACAGGTGCAAGTCGCTACGTATACAGCCCACATGCTGATGGATTATATGAAGAGAGGATGTTAACACCACCAATGTGTTAGCCATTTTCATTGTATTCATTCATTATGTTTAATTAATCAGAGACATGTTTGCATTAGTCGTGTCGCAATATACCGGTTTTGCGATAATCGTGGTATTTTTAAAATGAAAATACTATTGTTAAATATACAATTATTTAACTTCATGTGACTGTTTCAGTTTATTCTTATTTGTTGACTGCCATGAAAACTTCATTGTTGTTTTCTGTTTTTAAAGAGAAAACAAACAAAAATTGGAGCAAAATAAAGTTAAAGATGCATTTTAAGTGATCGCATAATTTTTTTAATGATTGCTATAGATATCACGATAATATCGTTATCGTGATTTTTTACCATGATAATCGTATTGTGAAAATTTTATATCGTGACAGCCCTAGTTTGCATTCATAAATCATCGCAACAATTTATGATCTTCATCCAGTCACATGGCCATATGTATGAGAATCTGTGTGTGTGTGTGTGTGTGTAAACTGTGCCCTTTTACCTGGGCTGAGTACAGTGAGTAGCACAGTTGTGGTCTGCACCCCTGCATCGGTGCTGAAGCGACAGCGGTAGAAGCCTCCATCTTCCTCCACCACATCAGTCAGCTGCAGACTGACATCCAGGCTGTCTGCACAGCTGACCCTGCCCCTCTCAGTGTAGTCCTCACCCACCAGGTCCCCGTCCACCACCCTGCACACTCCCATGATGCCCCAGGGCTGGCTGCGCGCCATCTTCTCCACGATGACCTGGTAAACCGTGCCGTTGTGTTCGTGGTTACAGCTGATGGTCAGGTTGTCGTTCCGCTCCGCTACTACCTCTGTGTCGGCCTCGATCGCCTCTGGGGTGGGGGCCTCTGTGTTTTCATCTTCCGGTGCCTCGTCTGTACGTGGAGAAGAGGGAAGAAGACACACATGAAATAGTTTGTCATGCACTCCCCAAATGAGCTGGGACCATAATTCATTTGGGATAACAGCTGATTGTAAAACTGAGAGGAAAGGAATTGCAAAGTAAAAACGAGGGATGGAAAGGGATTTTAGGCTTTCAGAGCGGGAGCAACGATCTAGGATAGCTGAAAATCCCTCATAATCTGAAAAGCACAGCTAATTCCAGATGAATACTTTGAGCCCCTTGATAAATTCAAGCCCTTGTCTTATTAATAGATTACCAACTCTAGGCAGCAACACTGCCTGCTAGGGCTGAATGCCATGTCTTTTACCTGAATCCTCCACCTGTATGTCCCTGGTCCAGGAGCCTTGAGGGAAGGTCTGAACAGAACAGCGGTAAAGCCCAATATCCTGGTGAGTGACGTTCCTCATGGTAATACTGCCGTCCATGGGCATGGTCCTCAGGAATTCAATCCTCTCACGGTAGCGGTAAGAGAAGTGCACTCCATACTCTGGATGGAAGACGGCCAGCGGAGACTTGTCTGGTATCTTGGTCCAGGAGACCATGCTGAGGTTGCCATTCCAAGGGCACAAACACTCAAGAACCATCCCTTCCTCCAGGCCAACAGAAAGGGCAGCCTCTCTCTGCTGGACGGCAACTAGACAGTGTGTTGTTCTGTTCAGTCAACTTATATAGAAATCTTAACTTCTTCTAGGTACATATTGATACATATTCATTCATGTTCAGACAAAATTATAGCAAACCAATACATTTAAATGAGGGATACACCAAATCATAAATTCTTTGTAGGATTATTGATTGAAATATCTAGAAACCAGAGGCCGACTGTCACCATATATTTCAGGATATCTGATATTTAACAGTACAGAAACACTCTTGAGAAATTACATTATGCTATGTGGCATAAAAAGGCCATCAGTTTTCCCCCAAGTCTGCTCTACTTTAAGATTATCACAGCCATTCACTGCTTTGTGGCCATCCCCTGGGTAATGTTAATTAGGGTAATTTGAGGCAGCACACATCAACAAACTTGACAAGAGCTGGTGATCAAGCTTCCAAGTTTTCAAAGCCTTTTATCCGAGCTGAATGACAACTGATTTCAAGTCCAGTGATGCCTCTGGGAGAGTTCTGGCTGGTTTAGAATGATAATGTGTCTGAGAGTATTGCAAAACGTACAATAACACATTTCCTACTATCTTCCCATTCAATTTAACCAATGAAGAATGGAAAGTAAAGGAATGTTCAGGGAAAACACTGATGATGAACCACAGATTACAAACTGATGTTACTGCCTGATGAATAGCTTGAAGTAAATCTGAGATCTTGAACAGGCAACAGTGACTGTCACTTTCAACACCGGCAGCCCACAGAAATCTAAGTAAAGAAATAAATGCACCATTTACGCCTTTCACTGTTACACATTCTGTCATAAAATCAACTGCCTTTCATGACAGAATAATTCATGAAAACATATACAAATATCAGTTCCATACCTTTAAGAAACGAGAGAAAGATGAGGAGTACCACGAAGTACCAGTGGTCCTTTTGTACAGCTTCCATCTTGCCCCACTGAGGGAGAATGAAAGCTGCATTGATGAGATGAGTGGAGAGGCACTGAAGCTGCACTTCCTGCTATAGCTCCCTGGCTACAGAGAAACACTTGAGCTATTGGGTGCAAACTTCATGCTAGCCCACTGTTAGCACTTTATCACATGAGCTGGTAATGGGCGGCAAGCTGATGGCATAGTGCTGCATGGTGGGCTCCAAACTGAACTTTTCTAAATTGTACAGAAATGGTCCTCAGTGTCTTGAAATCCTGGAAACTATAACTGGTTTTCAGCTTACATATAACAATTTGAGTACTTGAAACAGGGTGTAAATCTTGAATTAAAATACTGACTTTAAGTGTTTGCTGGAAGCGCGAGGCATGCGAGTGCCTGGGAATGTTTTGTGTGAGAGCTCTGCTGGTTAGCAACTAACGCAGGCTGAGAGTCAGGGTGCTGTGCTGTGCTATAGCAGCTTCACACCACAGCTCTTATCGCCACAGCTGAGTTTAGAGCCACTGCTGATGAACTTCCTGAAATATGTCATTCAACAAAAACGATCTAACTAAACCTAAAAGACTATCTTGTACCATTGAATTCAGACCATAGCTAAAATCTGCCACTCGGCACTTTAATATAATATCACAATGAATTAACATTTGATAAGTATAAAACCAGATACAAAACCATATAAACCATATAAATAATATAACAATACAATCAGTTATTCAACAGCTGGGACAGGTTTTCAAGGCACTTCAATAGGTAGGCGTTCATGGGATCCTGCTTGTTCTCTGCATCTGCAGTCAAGAGAGAAACCAAGGCACAACAGAGAGAGAGACTAGCTCAGTAAAATTGTAAACAATGGGACGCATGAAAAATAACAGTACGATTTAGTGCCAGGACAGATGCAGATGTGCCTTCATCAAAGTGAATAAATGCATACCCTTCTTAGAGACGGCATGTGCCTCCTCAACTCTCAGTCGAACAGAGGGACACTTCAAAGTAGTCTTGGCCTTTGGGGGGAAATTACAAAGACAGATTAGAGTTGTGAATGTTTCTATTTATAATCAGGAGGAAAAAAGGTTGGTCAGCTGCATGTGAGAGGATAATGACACTTTCACACAGATGTATATGTCTTACAGGCATGGGCCCAGATAGAATGATGATACGCTGGGGTTTAATTTGACATATATTGCCAGTGAACTCCAATATTAGCCAATAAATGCACACCATGGAGTTTTAGTGTGTGTGTGTGTGTGTGTGTGTTTTGTACCCTCTGATTGTTATGGAGCAGGGCCCAAAGTGCAGAGGCTCCCATAGAGCGGGCCTCCATCTCTTTACTTTCCAGACAGAACACCAATACCCTCATGGCCTTGTCTGGGAAAAACATATGCAGAGAATCTGAGATATTCATCAATCATGAGATAGCCATCATAAAAATTACATATATAAAAATAAAAGATTCATAGCCCAAAATTAAAACAATGGTATGCTTTTTAAGGATTCTTGGAAACTAAAGTAAGTTGCACTTACAGAATGGAACATCAGTATTTTAGAGACACAACATACACAGGAAATGTGATCTTTCTACAGGAAACAACATAATGGCACAGATCACACACCCCCTCCCCCAACTCTGTGTATGTACAGTACACTGTCTGTTGTTCCACTTTCTCTGCCATTTCCTCTCTTTACTTACCTTTTGTAAAATAATTAAACTCAATCCACCTGTTGCACCCTACCTGCCTCCTATTTCCCCAATTTTCATGTAACTTACATCAGTCGGATACTACTTACTACAATGTATACTGTGAATTTATATCATGAATACTTATACAAGCTTAAATAGTAGGTAAACCCAATTGTATAAATAAAAAGGTGGGTAAATTGAATTTACTAAATGTCTACTCTCCTCCCCTGCCCCCTTCCGTACCGTTGGTGAGGACGTGGGGCTTGTTGGCAGGGCAGAAGCAGAGGTTGTGAAGGATGAGCAGCGCGTGACGCCGGTGCAGTGCCAGTTCTGCCAACAGTTCCAGGGCTCCGGTCACCCTAAGGATACTCTGCTGGCCATCCTCTTCGAATGAGAGGCTGACCAACAGCCTCAGCCACAGGCCCAGTAGGCCCCCGCCACCTCCACCAGCAGCAGCAGCGGCCTTAACACCGCCCACCTTGGGCACTGGCACTGACAGGAAGGCCTGCAGGAAATTACTCTGAGGGAGACAGACAAGGAGACAGAGAGAGGTGATACAACAGTTTCAGTGTCACGTGGACTGAAACTGTATTCCCAGGTACAGCACTAGAATGAAAGGTGAGATTTTGGACAGGCTGAAACAGAGAAAGAGATCTGAGCGTGAAAGAAGCTTTTGTCATTTATAGTCAGTGCCATGTGATTTTTATTAGAAATATTCTATTCTATCACACTGCGTGTTTCAACAAATTAAATGTAATGTTTTTTTATTGCCAGTTAAAAATAAATGTAAAATTTTTTATCACAAATGTATCTATGAAATGTGAAAATGGTTCAGTGTGACTGGGTTCATATGAGTTATATTCCAAACTGACGCCTACTCTGACAAAATGAGTGCTGGCATGAAGGTAAAGCATGTAATGGATTATTATTAGAGTTGTGAGTCATACAAAACAGCTCTGTTTTCACAGATAGAATCATCTGTATTTATTGACTGCTGAATTTCCAGGTAATATAATTTTTACAAAATGGATATATCGTGCTTTTGGATAAAACCCCTCATATCTCACTCTGAGAAAACAAACCATTATTAAGTCACGTATTCATGACGCGTTCATCTTGACTTTTTGCTTTGACACAGACTGAGAGACTGTCTTGTCTACAAAGTACGGGCACTGTGGCATGTACAATATGTAGCAGATTTGTACCTTTTGCAGGAGGCCCCTGCAGTCGCGGGACATGGCCAGGTTAGCTAAAAGGGAGAAGGATATCTTCTGGACGGGGCTGTTGTCTGGGGCGACCCCCGAGGCCAGCTTCATGACAGAGTGCATCAGGGAGCTACTAGGGGGGCCTCGGGAACCTGGGGCAACACCAGGGCCACCGCCACACAGAGAACTGCATGCTGGGAGAGGAGAAGACAAAACACTCATGAGTACGAAGCTGATATAACCGCTTTTTCAGAACAAATGATCAACTCTTGGGATAACCCAATCACAGACATCAGAAATATTTTGGATGTGTATGTGTAGTATAACCATCTCTCACATAAACGGACACACATACACACACATTCCAGGCTGTAGCATATTATCTACAGTACTTTAACAGCACAGAAGAGCAAGGCTGCGGGGCTAGCTTAAGTGCACCTGCAACAAAGCCGGTCAGAGGATTTCTGACTAAATGGCTTTGTAGTTGAATGTAAACAGAGCAGGGTGAATGAGACAGGAGACACAAACTGTAGCAATGCCAGCAGTGAGAAGTCCAGGGTGTAGAATCAGACAGCTTAAAACACCTCTGAAAGTTTGTAATCGTTTAATTGGCTTTTAATCTTTATTCACCATCAAAGGTCAGGCTTTAGACTGTTGATGACAACCACACCCCTCTGTCTCTGGGAGGGGGGAAGTCATATTCAGCCCTAGGCCTTACTGTTGAATATGCAAATATAAACGCCTCTCTTTTGGCGCCACGTTCACATCAGCTTTATTGACATGACTAATTGCTGTAGCTGTAGTGTGGAGCACCTACAACATACAGACATAAACAAGCTTAAGATATAAAACACTAACAAGCCATAGTCTGACACTTATTGATGTTGCCAATTTGAGAACATGACAGCTTGTTGGTTATGCTAATCCGAGGACGGTAGCGTATAGAAACAGGCTTATGCTGATGTTAGCCTGAGGTTATCTCAATACCTGTCAAGAAAGCTGGTGTATCAGGATATTGACAAGGGAGCTGCTGCTTCATAATGGATCTACTTCACTGATGTGAGCCAAAACCTTTGTTCCAACTGCTGCTTCAAATCTGATTTTTTTTAACAATCATGATCATTCCATGAGAGTGTACACAGACAAAGATATTTATTTCTGTGCATCTGTGTGAGTGTGTTTTAGAGTTAGAGTTAAGAGTTACTTTATTCATCATGATTATGGAAAACATGAGATTTATCTTCCTGGTGTTGTACCACAGATTATCAAACAACAACAGCAACGTTCACAACAGCAGTAGCAGCCAAAACAACAAACATGTCATGGCAACAACAACAACAACAACAAATATTTCATGGCAGTGACATATGTATATCATGTGCAGAGCACACAACATCGCACATGGTATCAAAAAATGCATGATTGGACAATGCAATGCAATTAGACAAGCTGCAAACAGTACTAAGGGTGTATTACTTCATTGAAAAGTGCTACAGCAGTTGGTAGAAAGGACTGTCTGTGTCGTTTTGTTTTTGCCTTGGGTTGAATTATCCTGCCAGTTCTGGTTGTGATAATTAACTGGTTCAAGGGATGGGTTTGGTCTGATTTGATACTGTCAAGTTAGTTTTTGGTGTAGACTTGGTAAGTCCTTAACACTGATACAAATGATTTAGCTTGCTTGTTTTGTGATCCTTTTAAGTTTATTGGTATTGTTGACAGATAGACAAGACAACTGAACCATACAATGCAACAGAAGGTTGTATTTGGGGCTGCAATGAAAACATCTGTGAAAATGTGTCACAGATGAAAACAACAATCTGACTTGCACTGGCAGTGTAAACAAAGCCTCAGATGAAGGAAGTAGACTTGAGATGGAACATCCAGTAGATGTGTAGCGTCTCAGGAGACGAGATGGTAGCCTGAGGGTGGATGGTGTAATACTAAGCCTGGCTGCATGCAGCCTCAACACTACCTGCTGTTCAGCTAACCTTTAGGGAAACACAGCGCCTGACTTCACAGCGCGAGCTTATGGGGGGGATAAAAAGAGTGAGTCTAGATCAGAGCACACACGCCCACTCAGGGACAGATGCCAATCAAACAGAGATACACATACATGTACTTCCCCTCGGCTGTCCCTCGTACTTGAGGATGGTGCTTGCGCAGGCACGCGCACACACACACACACACACACACACACACACACACACACACACACACCACACACACACACACACACACACGGAAAGAACTGCCACAACGTTCAAAGGTGTTACACATACAACTTCCTCTCACTCACGAAACTGATTTCCATTGCACAACTACACCAATGTCACACACACACACACACGCACACAAACAGATGAAAGGAACCAGAAGCCGTTTATCAAAGTAAAAGTTTCCTACTGTTTCCTCCCTATAAATCTAGCCTCTTTCCTCCACTCTAAACCGATTTCTACATGTCTGTTGCTGTTTTGATTCCCACACATACAGTCTGGACATTCGTATGATGGAATACCAATGGCTCATGAGACACAGGGATGCTTTGTGATTCCCCACAGCATCTCCCACGAGTCTGCAGGCAAGACACCCGCCACCATAAATACAGTGAGACAGCCAGACACTGACACTGTGTTTATTGTGAAGGGCAGGCAAGCAGGCACTGGGCTTATACAGTGAGACAGAGTGTTGTTCAGTGGTCATTGGGAAGGACAATGGGGCTCTTAGTGGGGAGTGTGTATGACTCAGTCAGATCGCTGACCGCTGACCGCAGACAGAGGCGATGGGCAGGCACGGGCCAGGCACAGTGCCTGCACAAACACAAACACACACACACACACACACACACACACACACACACACACACACACACAGACAAACGCACACCACACACATACAGACCTGTGGTGCAG
>OMLI01087482.1:0-13245 GCA_900302605.1 Rondeletia loricata
GCAGCGGTTGTGTCAGGCTGTTCGGCCTCTAGATTTCTCAATGCCTGTAACAGAGGAGCTGTCAACTATACATGCAGAGAGACTTCTAGGACATATTTGTGCTGATGGATTTGTAATAACCATTACTCTGGTCCAGGTGTGCTCAGCTGACTGACAGAATGTTCTGTTACTGTATTTTCCCACAAATATTTGTTGAGAGTTGCAGACAAAAAAGGTCTGAGTACTTTGTTTTCCATCAGCATCGGTGGAAGATGCTCACCGATACTTACGTAAATAAAAGTTGAAATACCCTGATAGAACAGTACTTTAAATTTACTTTATTATCAATTGCACATGATACATAGCGTCCTATTTATGTAGTGCTATGAAATATCCCATCTTTGAAATGTCATCCTCTCTAAGTATAGGCTGCAGTGGCCGGTGGTTCGTTTATACTTTTAAAGTTTGAAATAGGAGAGTTTATGAATTCTGAAAATGTTTGCACAGTTAAACTTTTTCTGGTTCATTAATAAAAGCAGTGGAGTATAAAGTAGGACATTTGCTCTAAAATAGTGGAGTAGTGGAGTGGAATGTTAAGGTTTCCTTAAGTCGAAATTCTCTGGTGTCACCAAACAAAGTAGCTGAGTACAGTAGTATTTAGTATTTATTTAGTTACTCTACTTCCTACCCATCAATCACTATTGAAAGAGCTTATAGTGAACAGGAAGTGTCATTTGTAGTGTAATGGGATGCATGTAGGACAGCACTTACTGTATCTCTGTACTACCCAGACAACACCTGTATAGTGGGTACGTTTATATGCATACTAAGAGTCTCATCCTATCTTGATTGAGGTAATACTACAATTATGGCAAAGTCATTTTAACAATTTAGCCTGATTTCATTCAGTTGTTTCATTCACGTCATATACTGTAGGTCACATATGCAGTTGACCTGGATGAGGCAGCAGTGCATTTGTTCGCACACCTGACAACATGGCACATCAGCTAACATAGAGAATAATGCATCAAGGTAATCTGTAAGTGCATCAACACGAACACACACACACACACACACACACACACACACACACACACACACACACACACACACACACACACACACACACACACACACTCAATACATACAGTGTGCTTGCTTGCTTGAGCCTGCTACTGCAGAGCCTCTAGAAAGACGGGGAGTATAAACAGTGTCTTGGCACATGATTTAAAGACTTAACGAATTACTTACTGACATCATTAGAGTTTTGTCTGACAGGCTATCTATTCAGATGCATGGTATGCGTAGTCTGCTGTATAGATTTTCTTTAAAGCTGCTACCAGTGGAATTTGAAACTTGATGACTCGCCACTTGCTCCCCCTCCCTCTGCAGAGAGAAGGCAAATATATATACAGAATATATATATAGTGATGCAAGTTGAATAATGGAACTGGAATAAACTTGTGGGTACGGCGGTGAGTTATTTTTCCCACGGTGCAAGACGTGTTCATCAGGAGCCAAATTCAAGTCAGTCAGTCTATCAGTCAGACAAACAGCGCTCTCTCACCTCATATTGAGTGACGCTCGCTCGCCCGGTGGTACAGTCTTGCTAAACTTTGCAACTGCAGTGGCTAATCTATGCATGACAAAAAATTTTTTGCTGGAGAATATTTTTGTTACAACTAGATTGAGCTAGCAAAGCTGTTCTTTGCATAACAGGTGTGGAATTTATTAAGTTTGCCTAATGCTAATGAGTGTATTGAGTGATGCTCGCTTGCACGTGTTACAGTCTGGCAATGTGTGCGTTTGTAACTGCAGTGGAATTTAGTACGTTTGTCCAATGCTAACTAAACATTTTGGCAGGCAAACAGCTATTATGTCATGATACTGAATGACAGCTAACCTACCAGAGTATAGCAATATAGTAGTGTTTACATTAACACTTTTTCAACCCATTTAGAGGGACATTTTATACGTTTTTACCAATTAGTACATTATCTGGCAGTTATGTTATCAGTTGCTACATCCCTGTTTCTCCCATCTTTCCTGTCGTTTCAACTGCATGCTGTCTAATGAAGCAGATATGCCTTAAAAATAATGTTGCATGATGAATAACATGCCATGTTTCATGAAGTGTGTCTCTCTGTGGTGAAACAGCAATGTTTTACAACTACCGGCTCCTGACTGACTGGCCAATATGTAAGAGAGTAATGGTACTCCAAGTAAGTACGGCCTCCTGGGCTGGCGCTCTTAGGGATATCTCACAGACTGCATGGGAGATAAGCTGAAGGGACGGTGTCGGCCATAGGAGATCCAGTGTCAGCTTATCATCAAGGGCTGACTGGCCGACTGTGGCCTGGGCTCAGGGAGAGAGAAAGGGTCTTTGTTTTCAGAGTTGGAGCACCCTCCCTCCCTGGTCCCTTGTCCGTCTCACTCCTTCACTGGCCAGCCAGCCAGCCCTCAGCATATGGCTGGGTATTACTGCAGATTTTTGAAGACTGACAATGGTTCTAATATTTCAAATTTGATGAATGCAATTCAGATTATTTCTGTGTAACATTTGGGCATACCATTTGTTTTTTATCATAGAATCAGACCATGCTCAATTGATTTTCACAGTAAAAAATGCCCATGACCTTATAGGAAACCTGAGATCCCATTGTAGGAATCCAACATTGTAAAGCTTTTTGATACTTTTCACTATTCTACCTTTTCGATTCCATAAAATGTATATCGCTGCATAAAATTTGCATGGTACCGATAGGTTTCGTTCCCCAGGTTGGATACCCACCCCTGCCTCCGCCTCTCAGTGCCTCTCCATTGGTGCAGTGTGTCGTCTGAGCTACACTCTGTTTAACTCTCGGGTAGCACTCTGTCAGGAATATAAGCTTGAATAATAGTAGTATCACTTTTTTTATTGTATTTTTACAGTGAGGAAGGGCCCCTGAAATAGCATTTAAACTACATCACCTTCAATTGAAATCAATGATAATTA
Source organism: Rondeletia loricata (assembly GCA_900302605.1). Taxonomy (NCBI): domain Eukaryota; kingdom Metazoa; phylum Chordata; class Actinopteri; order Beryciformes; family Rondeletiidae; genus Rondeletia; species Rondeletia loricata. The sequence continues at coordinate 2,975 of OMLI01087482.1, forward strand.
AATTTGTTTCAGCAGAGTGGCAGCTCTACTCAGTCAGGTGGTTTTCAGGACATTGTTTTTCCAGTTAACATGATCCTTACTGTGAGTTGATTAACTGTACTTTGCTGTACTTTTATACATTTTAGATGACATGCACATTTTTCACCTCGCACACGAGTCTCCAAACTCCAAAACACCCACTTGTCTCCATACCTTTAGCACACACTATGCTTTTCTTTCCCTCTCCCTGTCCTTCTCTCCACACTCCCGCCTCCCTCTCCCCTCCTCACCTCTCCCTGTCCTCTCTCTACCAGCAGGCTGCTCTCCACATGCCTCCCAGCTCCACTTTACTGCTCTCCATTTCGGCCCATTAGGGTCATCAAACTAAATTTACAGCCCCTTGGTCCCAACCCCTACCAGGCCTCTCTCGATGCGCCACTGTTCCCCAGGCGCGCATGTGATGCAATAATGTAATACTGTCTAGCGAGGGGGAATACCTAGGTTGTGGTGGTATGTGTGTGTTTTTAATTTCAGAGTATTTTTACTGTCACCTCTGGAGACCACAGAACTTTAACTTTTGTGTTTGTTTTGAAATGATAGGTTTATATTACAACTTGAAAGACATCATGTTTTTTTTATGTGGCTGAGAATGCAGGGTGTACACAGATATGGGAGTCAATAGGGCATTACATTTTACATTTACATTTTATGGGCTGATGCTGTTAACCAGAGTGATTCACAGAGAGTGCAACAATATAATATAATCCTTAGATCACCAGCATTATAAGCAACCAATAGTAAGGAGTGCAAGGGAGTTAAAGGGTCATTGTGCTTTGACAATGGATGTTGGTGATCTTGTAAGATGGAAAAGTGCTAGGAAAAGAAATAAGGGCAAAAGAGAGAGGTAGATAATTGCTATTGAACAATTTGGAGAGGTTGAAGACAATGTGGGTCAGGAGGGAGTTGCTGCAGTCCAGATGGGAGATGACTACATTGAGGCTGGGCAGATTCTGTGGTTTATTGTTTATTAAGGATCCCCATTAGTCATCACCGCAGTGACAACTATTCTTCCTGGGGTCCACACAAAAACACAAGACAGTCACATACAATAATCACAAAAAGACAAACATTCAACACACATTACCAGTCAATATACAACACCAAATCACCAATAAATGGCAGTCAGTAATGGTTAAAACTATGAAATAAAAATGAGTAAAAATAAAACAGAAAAAAAAAAGAAAAAAAAAGAAACTAACAACAGAATATAACAACAGAAGATCAAAAAGGACCTAACCAAATTTCCTTCTGGATGACAGCTTTTCTTAATTTCTTTTTAAAACAGAATTTATTACTAATAAGAATTAAAGTTGTTGGGAGCTTATTCCAATATCCTATAACTCTATACAATACTGTCTTCTTTAAAGCATTCGTTTTAGGCAAAGGCCTGTCTGGTATTATAACCATGTCTATCATTGGTAGGTAAAAGCTGTGAATACAAGTAAGTGGGTTTACGTAAGGTACAGATGCTCTTCAAGTACAGAATCAAGCTGCATGCCAGTCTCTCTTCCACCCTCATCCATGACAAGCCGGCATGCATTCCTTCCACACTATTACTCATTGAGCATTGAAGAGCAAGACGGGCAGCCTTGTTTTGAGTAAGCTGGAGATTAATAAGCTCTTGCTTTGACGCACTAGACCAGATTGTTGGGCAATAGTCAAGATGGGACAAGACAAGAGACTGTATTACTTGTTTAATTGTTGTGTCTGCTAAAAGATGAGCACTCCTTCTAATGATGTGGTGAAGAAGGGTCTGTTTCGGCAGATGTTTAAAGTACAAACCCGCAGGATTGGGATGTGGCTGCAACATGGGCCTTGCATGACAGTAGGTTGTCTAGAGCCACACCAAGACTCTTGGCCATGTAGACAGGAGACACTGTAATGCTCTTAATGGTGGTTAGGAGGTCTGCCAGGGAAAAAGTGCAGCTCAGTCTTGTCACGGTTGATCTTGAACTGGTGGGAGAACATCCAACTAGAGATGTCAGCTTGGCAAGCAGCTTAAACCTCAGTATCAGAGAGAGGAAAAAAGAGGTGAAGTTGATAGTTGGAGGCATTGCAATAGTATAAGATGTCAGATGTGACAACTGAGCCAGGGGGATCAGGATTGAGGATTTTAAAAAAGCAGCTCTAGCAGTGTGGCGTGTTTCACTGCAAACAATGAGCATAGTCTCAGTCGAATGGGCTGTCTTGAAGCCAGACTGGTTTGGCTCCAGCAGGCTACTCTGTGAGAGATATTGAGATGTTAATTAGAGGCAACACTTTCAAGTGTTTTGGAAAGAAATGAGAAAATCAATACCGGTCTGTAGTTTTTGATGGCAGTTTTCTTGAGAAGATAAGTAACTCTAGCTGACCTGAAGGCAGATGGTACGAAGCCAGATGTCGGGGAAGAGTTGATGATGGCTGTCAGAAAGGGTTCAAGAGAGCAGGAGATAGGCCTATAGGAGACACGCGTTAGGTCTTTAACTGGGAAGAGAGGAGAGAGAGATGATATCATGATTCTTTTCTCCAGTAGGGCTTCATGATATTGACAAAAATCATATTGTGATTAGATTACAATTTCAACTATTGCAACTGCTATATGAGTTGTGATAATTGAGTTAACAGCTTTCCTCTTTTCATCATTTCTTGTCCAGCACTTAAAAGTCAACTTGATTTGTAGGTCACGGATTCTGCTCTGCACAGTGTAGTACCAGAAACGTGTCTGAAACAGATTTCTCTCTAAGAAATAGTTGCTGTCACTCATGATTTAGGAATTGCAGTAGTCCATATTGTGATTTGACTTTTTATTTATTTATTATTATCAATTGTGCTGCACTGTACATGGCTGTCAACCTAGAACTGTTGTTTTACCATTGGTTTGGCTCACTGCAATGGTTGTTAACAAGCAGTGCAAACAACAGTAATTTGATGTTTATGAGGTTGCTGATGTTTATTGTCCCTCAGAAACACTCTCTCCACAATCCACCACAACAATGCATAGCCACACAACAGCGAACTGTAAAACTGCTGTAGTTATGTCTGACTGACTGGCCCTCACTTCTTCTAACTCTTATTTTGTTTTTCTGCAGAATGTGTTTCTGCGCCAGGGGAGCTCTCGAGGGGATGGGACGGTGACTTCAAGGCCCAGTCGGAAAGGCTCAGCAGGCCGCGGGGATGTGTTTGTGGTGGATGAGGCCACTGACCTGTTGGATCCAACCTTCCAAAGCGGGGGGCAACTCAACCCTCAGTGGAAGCCTACCAGACAAGGAGCCAAGGGAAGCCAGGCGGGCAAGCCTGAGCTGTCCTCTAAACATTTGGAGGACAACATTACCACAGACAAGAAGACTGACTCAGGAGGGAGGGGTTCATCGCTGTTCCCAGGGAAACCGTCCGATGACATCATCATTGACCTGGACACTGGGAACGCCCCCAAGAAGCCCTCAGTGGAATTTCCTGCTGCTAAGATCCCTTCAGATCCTTTGTCCCCAGACTCAAATAAAGTGAGGGAGGAGGAAGATGAAGGGCCCAGGTCCAGCTCACCTACCCCTCATGTCCCCTCCTCTGGTCCCCCTGTGAAGGCAGTGGTCACCACCCAAAGCACCACCCAGCCTAATCATGGAACCAAGTACAGTGGTAGCCAAACAGACAAGGAACGCCCAGGCATTGTGACCGTTGTATCCAGAGATGGAGACCTGGTCCTGGGCTCAGGTGGCAGGATCTACCGGCTCCAGAGAGGCCCTGCAGGCAGAATGGGTCCCCCAGGGAAGGAGGTGAGTGGTCTTATCCCTTTTCTGTTGCTCTAATATCCTTGTGTTAATGCTATGTATCCAAAACAGGGAAGCAAAGGCAGCAAGTATAATTAATGCAGTATTTGCACATGCAGACGCTACACGTTTCAACAAGAAGTCGTCTTTAGGTCATGCTGCCTGATGTAAACTGCTCAATGAGAAATTAATCTGTTCTACATGAAATGTTAACCTTGCTTATAGCACCTTTTTGGATATTGCTTGTCAAGATAAGGTTTGCTTCCCAGTGATTTAACATAGTAAATACGATGTATCACATCAAAGGTATCTGATGTTGTTGGATGAGAAAAAAAGGTAGGACAAGCCTTGTGAATGAAGAAAGTGTGACGCTTGTTGCCTTACAGTTTACAAGAGCTGCTCTCCATCAGTTACAATCTGAATCTGATCAAGCGAGGTTATGCTGCTCAAACACATGTTGAGCCACATGTCTTTGATGCCGCTCTCTGAACACTCAGAGAACCACAGCTCCAGACTGCACCACAGGTCTGAACACAGTTTGTCATAGCATTAATCAATATGACAAACATGACTTCTCGCTTCAAACCCACTTCAAACTGGTGCAGAGGAGTAAAGTCAGTTCACGCTGTCCAATCAGAAGGCTCACCTGGTTTAGGAGGTGGGTCATCCCAGGGACTGCAGGGCGGACATAACCAGACCCAGCAGATTGCACATCTGGCCATGTCCGGGCCAGTCCCTGGAGTCTCGCTGCCGTAAAATCCACAGGATCACTCAGCACGATTAGCGTGATTGAACCCGGCTGTGGCGAACATGAAGGAAGATGTCCTGCTGGCTAGGAATAAAGGCATGCAGCATGGAGGCCTGCAATCATTGTCCCTCCTTCCCTCCCTCCTCATGTACAGCAGCTCAAGGCTACAGTTTAGGGTCTCTGCTGCTGGCGGTCCAGTGGAAGAGGCTGGGTTTAGGATTAGCTTGTTTTAGTACAGGTTAGGCTGCAGCATTCGCCTCTGAAGAGACCTTCTCTCAAGGATTTACAGTGATACTCAGACAGATGTGACCACTGACAGAGCACAAAAAAGCATGCTGCTCAATATTTTTATTTGGTATTGGTTGATGACAGTAAGTGGTCTTTATACCACAGTTTGGGGCAAATACTGCATCAGCTAAACGTTTTTCAGGGAGGTAGAAAGAAATGCTAAGTATTTCAAAGATGCCTGTGTATTTTGCCTCTCAACAGGGTTGTGAAAGTCATGAGATGACCATGTAAACTTTCAATTCAGTTAACAGTCTCAAAGAAGCATACTCACATCCATATTATTTCGCAGGTACTGGGTAGTAAAGATGAGTACATGTATTCTTACATGTAAGAATAAAAAAGAAATCACGCTTGGGAACACAAAAGCAGTGTGCGGGGATTCTCTTATTTTTTTACATTTCAGTTCAGGCAAGAAAAAGAGAACCACCAGAATTGCAGTTATGTAGTTTGAACAACAATATAGTTTATGAGCAGACTTAATCAGATGCCATTTATAGGGAATATGTGGGGAGATTTACGGGGAGGTTGCACACAGTTCCACGAGTAAGGCTAAGCAGGTTAAATGCACATCTATATCCTAGTAGTCTTTAGGCCTTGAAAGCTTGTATTGTTTTACTGGCATCCAAAGTGTTGGAAGACCTTAAAATAAATGGCGTTCGCTTTTCATAGATAGCAGGCTGCAGTGAAAAAGCCCACAAAACGGGGTTCACAAGGATCAGCTGCCCTGCTGGTCCATCTCAGGCTGCTGGATTTTGCCTCTAGGAATTTGTAGAGATCAAGTCTCTCAGCTATTATTCTATTATTGGCCTAAATGATCTTGATCTTATCTTAGTGAACGTCTGGATTCCTCTCTCTTTTTAATTAAGACACAGTAGTTTTGCAGTTTATTTTGTAGCTTGGAGGATGCTTTTTTCTGTGTCCTTGTCTCTTGAGCTGTTTTATCCACTTGCTGTGGGGCTTTGACTGTTTCTGCAGGGCTGTCCTGGTGAGCCTGGCCTGCCTGGGTTCAAAGGTGATAAGGTGAGAGAAGCTAACTGTTTTGGAGAGCTTTAGATAACTCTTGTTTACGACATAATAGCCTAATGATTATATGTAAGGTTAGTTTGCTTGACCCTTTTGGATTTGAATGCATCTTTACTGTGTCATTATGGTGCTGAAATAGGATCAGAGGATATACCTTGTTTCCTATATATTCATATATTTACTACTGTAAACTCCTGTCCATCTTTCCCTTCCTCCATTCAGTCCACGTGTCTGTTATTTATGCTGTAGCCCCATGCTGCATCAAATCACTTCTATGTTATAAAGTCAAAAACAAAGCCATACTATGATACTAAGCATCCCATCTTTAAACAGAATTGTTTTATATAAATGTAACACTTACCTTTCACCTCTCACAGGGCAAGATGGGCCCTGAAGGGAGTCCAGGACAAAAGGGGGTACCAGGACCTCCTGGACCACCAGGTTTACCAACCCTCTACCTGTGGAAAAACACTGCTGAGGAATGGGCTGCCTTCCAGGTAAGATGGTAACCCCAGTGCACTCCCTGTTTTTTAACCTCAATATTAGCCTTGTTTGCCTTCTCGCTAAATGGATCCTCTGCAGACATCTTTGGTCCTTGGTAAGAAAACCATCTCTGAGTTTAAACGTTCAAGTTGAACACCTACTGTAGTTGCCTTAGATTCAAGGTTGGCCTTTTCAGATAGTTAATCCGGCCCAACCCCCTCCAAGCTGTGATCCACTTCTGAACCTGTATAACGCAATAGATAGACCATCTAGGGGGTTTGACTGTGGAAGTCCTACCCTAGACAAGATTTCCTTCCTCGTCTCTCCCTCAGCCCTTGTGTAACTCATCATCCCTCACCCAACAGACATACAGCACATCAGATGTTACCCACATACAGTACATTAGGGTACCCCATCTTCCCCAGGCCCATAGGTTCCCCAGACTATCTGTAGAGCGTTTGACCCTGCAGTTATGGTGCGTGCGATCCCTTTGCTCGATCCTCATCTGTTTAACCTCTTTGCCACAGCTGTGTGTTGTATAATACACCCTCCACTATATCAGCATGATGGGAAACCGCATCTCCATTATTGAATAAAGATGCGACAGATATAAAAGTCAGTTGGCCTTATTGGTTCGTGATGGTGGCGATTTGTTACTTGAACTCCATGTGACCAGCTCGCAGAAAGCATTCAGACGCTTCCATCCGTTTTGAATGAGGGTCAGTGATAAAGCAAAGATGTCTTTTTTATCTCAAGACACTATGAAAGTTGAGAGATGAAGGATGAAGGATTTCATTACAGATGATGAGTTTATAAGTGTGGATTAGTATCACAGCCATAACAATTGCATTCTTCAATTTCTTGTTATGTAAACAATAACCAATCCTTCTATCTGGTCATTTGCTGTTCTGACTTGATTTGATGGTCATCCTGTGTGTTTCCATTCTTCCTGTAGCAAACCAATTTCTACCAGTTACTCCGCGCTGGTTGGCCTGTAAGTATGCTGTGACTATCTTTCATACAATGAAGACGAGCCTGTGTTTGTTGGGATTGGGATGTTTATTCATTCCCGTTGATCTGAGGCTGGTCTCTTCTCTGTGAGCTTGCAGAGTGAAGAAGGCCCTGCTGGACCACCTGGAGAGATGGGCGAGCCAGGCCTACAGGTGAGACATAGGCTCCGTTCATTTGGGCACCAAACAGCAAATGCAAAAATCTAACCTGGAAATGCTGCACACATTTTTAGGTGAATCCCCTTCTGAACTGGTGAAATTGTTCTCCTGCTCTTCCTACTCAGGGGCCACCCGGTGAGCCTGGGGAGCGAGGGCGGCCAGGGATGACAGGGGAGATGGTAATCACACAGAGCATCATTTCCCAAACCATAAGTAACACATTTTGGATCAATTCAATGTAAACAGGAATTTGTCTCCTAGCACATCCCTCTCCCACATACATTTCTTGATCAAAGACACTTCAACAGGGATGGACATAATGCCTGCTGTGGGGACTTAACCTTTGACCCTCCGCTTACTGAGTAGTCTCTGTAACTAATATAGCTGCTGGAGGAGAGTGAGTGTGGTTAAAGGGAGTGGGCAAATCCTCTAAGCATGCAACTCCCTATGATATAAGCATTCTCATATTGAGAAAAGCAATTAAAGTATTTTTATTGCCCAATTAAGAGGTTCCATATTTTTTTGAGAATTTGATTATATTTGGGCGGAGTTGATTCAATTTGACCATTTTATAGTATTATTTCATAAGTATCACATTCTCTCAGTGAGTGTTTTTGTGTTTTAGTATGCAATCACATCTAATTAAAGAAACTGAGTTAATTTAACAGCTTGTATTGGTGTTTTAGACTGTATAACATCCATCTCAAATCACAAAAATACATCAACATAAGTCCTGTATCCTTACTTGCCCACTGTGGCATTATGGAAACTGCAAGCCTGTACCATGTATTGTGTAAGCATGTGGGCCTCAGCTGAACTGTGTAATGAATTGCTGTGGTGCTGAGGACCTGGCAGAGATGGCTCCACATCAAAGACTGGCGTGGTTCGGGATAGTTGTAAACACTTCCTCTCCATCCCCCATAGAATAGCCTATGGTGTCTGCTCTGTTTAGCGCCCACGTGGCACAGAGAACTGTGGGAATGGAGCCTCAGGCGTCAGAGGCCCCAACCAGCCATCCGACTTCTTGTCCTTGGCTGACTGATCCACTTTGTGTGTGTGCATTTGCGTATGTGTATATGTGCGTATGTGTATATGTGCGTATGTGTATATGTGCGTATGTGTATATGTGCGCGCCTCTGTGTATATCATCTGTTTTCTTCTTCTTTTTTTTAGCACATTTTAGAAGAGGTGATGCTGTGGGTGATTTCACCTCGGCAACACTGACAAGCATTGTCATGTTGTATGTGTGTGTGTGTGTGTGTGCATATGTTAATGCGATGGGTGTGTGATGCCCTGCATGCCTGTGTGGTCATCATGCCAACTTGTGCATGTATAATACTATATCCATCATACTCCACAGCTACAAATATAACGCTGGCCACTGCCAACACAGCTGGTTCAGCCATTCACTCTGAATCTGTACAAGTTCTCCACCTGTCCTCAGGCAGAGCTATTGTCGACAACAACCTTATGAACAGTGTGTTTCTATCCAATTGATGCCTTGTCTGTTTAATGAATGAGTGGTGGATAGGGCCAGTGTATTTACAATACAACTTTATCATTGATCATTCAATTTTGGTAGTATCAAGCTCACCGTAATTGTAGAATATTGTACTTTCACCTGCTGTATTTATTTTTTGTTTGCTTCGTATTAATATATTTTTACTTTGTCCATTTTCTGTCATGAAGACTCATGGAGTAATATCATAACTCTTGGCTAACAGATAGTCTGATAAACAAATGAGCAATCCATATCACCAGCGCACTGCGTTTGATGTGTTGCGCTGCAGGGTGATCGGGGTCACAAGGGTGTTAAAGGCCGAGCCGGGCGCCCGGGGAGAAATGGGCAGAACGGACAGGATGGTCAGCCTGGGTCACCTGGTGTTCCCGGACCACAGGTGAGGTCAAAGGGCACCAGTCATTGAAAATGGATTCAGGCCGACAATGTTCTGTATATGTACATTTTTAAATGGCATACACTGCATGTAAAGTATTAGTGTGTTATAGTATGTGACCGATCTGTTTTTGTTCTGTTTGTAGAAATTCTATTCAGCATTTTTTCAATGTTTGCCTGTAATTTACATCAGGGCCCTTTGGGATACAGGGGAGAACCAGGGTCCAAAGGGGAAAAAGGTGATGAGGTGAGAAATAAAACGACACAGCTGCTTTTGTAAAGAAGAGTGGTCCACCCCACTTAAAGAATTGCATTATTTTGGGGGATATTATACTGTGAAGAGATATCAAATTGAGTCAAGGAAGCATGGGTATATGGATTGTGAGCAGTAGCCTGTTAAAGGGTTAGTTCGGAATTTTGGACATAATGTCTCATTTACGACTTACCCATGATGTTGTTGATTGATGGAGACCATTTTCAGCTGATTCCATGCTGTCCTTCTTGTGGCCAGAGACATGTTGATAATGCTAGTGTAACCCAATGGTACCGGGGCAGCATCCACTACCAAACGCACTTAAACAGTCCACAGTGCACCCAAAGCAAATAAAATACAACGACAGTCTATCGGGGTTAATTTGAGTGTTTATACCATCATTTTTTAAGTCAAACTGTCGTTTAATCCTTTACTTTTGCATTATCATTCGGGTAGTGTATTGCACCTCTAGGTGGCGATAATGAGCACACACAGGTGTAAAACAGCAAAAGAAGAAGAACACAGTACCAGTGACTTGTGGACTAGCAACAACAATGTTGCAGGAAAGGATTAAACGACAGTTTGACTTCAAAAATGATGGTATAAACACTCAAATTAACCCCAATAGACT
>OMLI01087484.1:0-48288 GCA_900302605.1 Rondeletia loricata
GAGACTTCATGACAGCAGTAACATGATGCACACATTAAGAAAGAATAACCCCTTACATATAGTATTTACCAAACTGTATGTAAGGGGTTATTCTTTCTTAATGTGTGCATCATGTTACTGCTGTCATGAAGTCTCCCAGCAGAGTGTTAAAAGGGAGTCATGGTCAATGTCAGATTTAGCTATGTCTATCAATTTACCTGATTGTCTAATCATACTAACTGGATTAGCCAAAGCCTTCCCTCTCTACCACGAATGATGCCGATGCAGTCAGTGTGGCGGTAGATCAAACGCTCAGTCACAGTCAGAGATGAGGGTGCTGTTATTAAGGAAGTCTTGAGATGGACATTTCCACCCTCCTTGTGAGTGTCTTGCTTTCTAACAATGATTGGATATGCTATGCAATGAGATTTAAGATGATCTGCTGTTGTAGTCATTGTAAGTCACTCTGGATAGGCGCATCAGCTGAATGCCTAAAATGGACGTATGTAAAATGTGACGAAACCAGGCTGTTCCTTTTTGCTGTTCTCACTCTGTGCTGTCACCTGTTTCGATGTGTTCAGGGCAGGGTGCTGTCCTGTGGGATGGATGACGCCCAAGAGCAGGACCACTACGAGGAGCGCCTAAAAGAAGTTTTTAACAGTTTTGACGCCAGTGGCTCGGGCTCCCTGTGCCCAGAGGAGCTGTCTGACCTCTGCCAGTCGCTGCACCTGGATGATGCCACGCCTGCCCTTCTCCATGCCCTGCTGCAGAACCAGGACCGCCTCACTGGCAGGGTAAGCCTACTGCTCCGCCACCGAAGACGTTGCTCTGATCAACTTTAAAACTGTGGGGAAAGTCATCGATGTTTGTCTGTGAATTGCCAGTGTCACCAAGACAAATTCTTGTACATCTATTGCTCTCTTGTGATCCAAGAGATTCTGTTTGACAAATACTGCGGTGTTGTGTGAAAATAAAAATGTGTGCAATTGTAAGTTTCGAAACAAAATAATTTGCTCAGAAAAGTTGCATTATCTTCGCAGAATTTTTCCTGTTCATGTTCCGATGTAAACGGTGACTGTGAGTAGTGGCCTTTTGCCTTTTTTGTGTGTAGGGTCCTCTGTGTCCTTTGAATTTGGCAGAGGCCTATGTTGAGCCACTCTAGCTCGCAGGTCTTTGTGTCTCCAGGCTTTTGGCGCTTTGTTATCTGTCTTGTTGCCCCCATCATCCCTCATCCCAGGTGTCTGTCGTCAGGACAACCAAGCCAGCTAATCACCATTCACAAATGCATTTGTTTGAGGGTGCGCCATGTGGAAATGTATGAAATAGGGAGGACACTGGCGAAATCTATACAAATGGACTCCAATGTGTATTTAATGCATTGTACATCCAGTGGATCTCCAGTATTTAGTCTTTGCCTTTGAGCCTTTAAGTAGAAGGAGGAGGTGTCCTCAGAATAGCTTACCTCCAAAGTCTGTCATTAGGTTTTGTTTGCATGTAAGCGTGTGGACGGATGGATGGCTATTGTCTCTGCCTTGGCTTCCATGTGCGGGAGTGTGGGAGGCAGAGGGGCAGTGAACTGATTGCCTACCCATGGCATCCAACAATAAAGTCAAAAAGGAAAACCCCCACCTAAAGCCAGCAGCCGCCGGCCTCGGAGCACAAAGAAAATCTCCATATTCAGGGTTAGCAGCTGTTGATTCATGAGAAGTGTGACCTCCCCTCTCCCCCCTCAACAACCCCCACCCAGACACTCAGGGACGCCCAGCCTCCACCCTGCATCCAGGGGATTGCGTCCAGTCTTAGGAATTTCAGGAACTTTTATTGTCTTAAGTCGCAGTACAGTTTTGCTTCGCTACACATACCAAACATTGCTTGCGTTATGAACATTATATACAAGGAATCCTCACATTTATGTAAGACTGTGGTACTTGCATGCAGAATCCAGAATCTTTTCTTTCTTGTTACAGGTTGACTTTGACCAGTTCAAGAATGCACTGATTGTGGTTTTGTCCTCAACCATCGAGCCACCCCAAGCAGAACAGGAGAGCTTGCCTCGACCAGGTACGGTGGTGAACTCTAGCGTTGTGTATTTTGAAGAAATTGCATGCAATCAAGCATCTATACAATGCCTGCTATGTCAACCTGGAGACAAGTACGGAGCATGAAGCCATATCATTAACCTCGTCTATAATTCATGTCAATATCAGTTTATTATTGAACTTTAAGGAAGTCCTCTCCATTCAAAAAGTCATCCAAGCTGAGAAGGCGATTGTGCAAGCTGAATACGTGGAACGGCCACCATGCTGATACAGCCGTAAATCTACATACTGAGGCTCAGTGCCAAAAGTGCAGGCCCAAAGCCAATTCACTGTCAATTGATTTAAGTGACTGTTGGCACTGGCATGGTTTGTATTTGATATGGAATTAGTTACCAAAGAGTGGTTTTGTACTTCTTTCATGGAAAAAAATATGTATTTCCCCATCTTGTTGAAAATCTGGCCCCATTTAGTTAGGTTTTTTTGAAAGTGTAAATGATAGACTATGTTGGGGTTTTGGGTCATGCCTGGATCATGCCAGCACTCCTTTTAGCTCTTGAGTTCTTTTTTACTTCTTGAGTGTCACACCTCACACTAGTCATCACAGAAGGGTGACAGACAGTGAGAAGGTTAATAAGACTATGGAACAAACTGAGTATGGGGTCTAAATCCGACTAATCCTTGTGTAAATAAATACTGCACTGTCAATATTTAGGTCTCATTATTACGAGTAAATACAAATTTAATGTTTAGTCAGCATTATACCTAGTTCCAGTGAATTTCTCTGATGAATTTCTCTCAACAGTTTGCCTCTGAAACACTGTCACCCTATAGTTTCATATCTGTATGATTGTTATCCAAACAAAAGGGAACAGCTGCCAAAGACTGAGGCAGATGTTTGTTTTTCTATATTTATTTATGACGTGTTCTCTGCAAAGCACATTATGATTAACCTGTTTTTAAAAAACCTGTCTTAAAATAAATAAATGAAAACAAAAATGGACTTGATATTGATTTGATTTGACAGTTCGTTCTGCTTGTATCTCATCCTCCTCAGAGTCTCCTGAGATCCAACCAAAGTTTGTGAAGGGCAGTAAACGCTATGGCCGCCGCTCCACCCCAGAGTTCATCGAGCCTGTTTCGGACTTATCCGAGTTTGCCAGCACAAACCCCGTGGAGGAGGAGGATCCGGAGGAGGACAACGATGACTCCGCCGTTCCCAGGAAGCGTGAGGTAGTAGACTTAAGACTCAGATGTTCTCTGAGTTTTTCCTGCACCATCCTGTACATCCAGACACAAGGATGCTGTCCTTATCTCCCACTGGCCTTGCATGTCCTGTATTTCTCAGCAGCCACAGACTGGTAGCAAGGTGTTATTCTTGGCTAATCAGCTTAGCGGTATGCAGGGCAGATCCTGAAATGACACTCCAACGCAGGTTTCACACGGCTCTGCTCATTGCATAACACCACAGTACTGTCTGTAAATAACACGGAGCATAATTACTGCTTAACAGGCCTCGGGTAATCAAGCTGTAACCATGGTGTTTGTTGTTAATTTCAGCCACAGAGGAACACAGTGTCTGCTGCGTGTCTTGCTCAGTCGTAACATTACATTTCAATATTGAGAATATAAATTAATGTAGGAATGTGCAATGTTGTCAGTTTAATGTAGCATGCTGCTGCGACTGTGAAAATGGAGTTGAATGGTTTTCAGTGAACTTTGCCCTCAGTGTATGTGGTGGTTATGGCAACAGTGCAGTGTTTTATAAAATTCACATCATGATGTTCAGGCAGGCCGGAGCGTTCAGCAGATAAGGAGAGAGGCAGATCAGGAAGACACAACTCCTCTTGTTGATGCAGTGTGGGTTGAGTTGTTGAAATTTTAATGTTTCCAATGATTGCTGTTCAATCTCCTTTTAGTATGTCTCCCTAGTTGGGGTTTACAGTAGGTGCCTAGCTCGGTCTGCACAGGATTGATGTGCCTCTGTGTCACAGGCTTGTCTAGCGTTGGTTCAGCCGTGGCCATGCACAGCTGAGCGCTCCGCACGGTGCCGCGGGTCAGCAGCTTGATCTTCCAGATCCTTCTCCTGGATAATCCTGCTGTCACTGCTGCTGTAGAGAGTTATCTGACATAAGTAGGGAGGTCTTTAAGGTTCATGTCTTCCTGGTCTACACTCGCACTTTTCTGAGCATACATGGCCTACAATGGAAGGCAGGGTGGGAAATTGAACACCAGTGAAATGCTAGTAAATATTTGCTGTGGCTGGTCAGTTTATCCCATCTATCAGCCAGCTTGGCAGGTAGCAAACCATTATTCAGAGGTCCTATTGTATTCTAAAAATCTAGTTGGCTGGTAAAGTAGTGAAAGTGTCCGGTGAGGTTTGGGTTTACCAGGACACACTTGCACTTATGGAAACCTTTACCCGTTGAAACTAGCCCTAAGCGTGAATGTATGTGCATCAGGATTAATGCTGACAAACAAAAGTGCCCAACTGGTATAATGAAACGGTATAATGATGACGGCCTCTGCCTCTGCATGTATGGATGTGTTGATATGCTGTGTATTGTCTGCGCCCCCACTCCACCCCAGATGCGAGCACCAAGGCAAACACTATTTGAGACACTGAACTGAAGCGTGTCTTGGTACTGACTAATCTAGATTGCAACAATGCTACAATGTCCGGCCTTAGGGACCAGCAGATGGGGATGGGTCAGGGGGTTCTGCCAGAGAGACTGGAGGCTTGGGGCTTTGGGAGGAGGAGTGACAAGGGGTCTGGCAGAGGAACAATAAGCCCCCGCTACCCCCACCCTCCTAGATGCCTATACACCCTGTATCGAAAAACCCACTTGCAGAATCCCATCTGTTCTTCATTCCCTCACTGTTTGCCTCCCAAACAATAGATGGCCACGCTGGGATTGGGTTGGATCACAGTGGGTCACACCCCACTAAACCCCTCCGTCTTTCATATTTCTAGACAAGCACAAAAAACTTGGATTTGGGGATCGTTTTGGGAGATTTTAATGCAAAAAAAGCAAATTGGCATTTTGCAGTTTGATCGATGGATTCAAAAAGAATCTGTCAGATAAAGAATATTTTTCTAGAAAAGGTTTCTGAGCAAGCATTTTCTCGTTTTCAGCAATACCCTACTTCTCATTCAGTATAAACTATTTTGTCAATATTGCACATTGTTTTGAAGAGTATTCTATTAACACGTCAGAGAAGAGAATAATAAAGGAAAGTGTGTGTGTCTGTCACGCATTTTGATTGTCTATTATAATCACCGTTCCTGGTTTGACCGCTGACCCTCCCTGGGGCCCGTGCCGCCACAATGGCTCTCTTGTGCTTTTTGTCAGCTACCCAAACCCCCCTTGCACCCTGGCTCAACCTTGGCCAATTTAAAAACATGTTTGATTTTATAAACAGCCGACTATCACATGAGAAAATGGCTCGTCCCGCCTGCAGGTTTTTAATGTGGTGATTTTCTCTTGGATGAGTTTTTAAAATGTTGATCATTTGTGATTGCAGCTAAAGAAGACACGGATTTTGCTGGAGTTAGTAGTTTAATTAATTGTTAAACTGTTGAGTTAAGTCATTTGTTTATAGGCTCTTCATAATATTAATCTCAATTTCTGTGTGTGTTTTTCTCCAATTCACAGCGCTGGAATGGTCACGAAACGACCACGGAGGAGTATGAGGCAGAAGGTATGTCAGAGTCGCAGTATTTTCCGAAAATTAACTTCATAGATGTTTGTTTCCAAAAACATCACGCTCTCTCGCCCTGTGCTTAGGCCAGATGCACCTCTGGAACCCCGACGAGCCAAGCACCCCTCGGGGATCCATCGCTCCTCTGTCGGACGGCCTGGAGGAGAGGCTGCGTGAAGCCTGTGACGAGCTGGCGATGCCGTGGGACGGATGTGCCAGTCACCCTGAGCTGCTCGCCCTCTGTGAACACCTGGGCCTGGAGGTGAGTTAAAGGCAGAGAGAATGAGAGCCAGAATGTAGATATTAAGATATCATTGTCGAATTAATTGTGCTACCTTGGTATAATTACCGTAAACAAATGAGACCATGGTCGAGACTATTGGTAGCCTCTATCTCACACCAGTGGTATTGTTAGTGCTAGTGTTTCTCAAGTTAAAACTACATTTCCCATAAGTCCCTTTGCATCCTGTCACAAAGAGGATGTTGGTCTGCTCTGTTAGAAAATGTTGCTGATTGAGAGTCAGATGTGGAGTAGGTCTTAAGTGCAATAACGCATACATTTCTTTTTCAGATAAAGGGGGATATACTCCAGAGTCTGAGTGGCGATGGAGTGATGAATGTTCAGGAATTTGTTTCCAGAGTTGTGAACCACATCAAACCCCCCACACCTTCCGCCTCCACATCTTACAGACAGCTGAAAAGACACCACTCCACTCAAGTAAGCCAATTCTTTATTGCTCTCTACCAGGGCACAATTGTGTGGGATATTTTCCATACTCTTGACTGTAACTTATAAATATATCATTTGTTGTTTTTATATGCATTATTTATTTACATTATTGAAAAGGTTTGTTCCATATCCATCATTCATTGCACAAAATTATAAGTTTTAGGTAACTTACATTCTTGGTTGACAAAATCATAACACTATTCCAGTCTGGTTCTTCTATATTTAGTGATTGAAAGCTGAAATTCAGGTGGCAATTTTTATATATGGATATATATAAATGCATATATGGCGTTTTGTAAATTAACTCTTTATTTTGATCCATTATTATGTTTATTCCTCTGCATATTTGCATTTCTCCAGTGTTCAGACACTAATTCTTCTTCTTACAGTCCTTCGATGAGGGAGGGCGTAGGATAGCCACCCCCTCTGTCATGACCAGCACCATAGGCATGCGTCTCTTCTCCACCCTTGATGATGGGACCGGTTGCACTCCAGTCGAATACATCCTGGATGCCTGGATGGAGGAGGGCATTGAAAATAGCACTGAGATCCTGCAGGTACCATATTGCACTTTGTAGCCATTACGTACTCCTAATAATTATTAGCAATTGTATGCTGTAAATTTAGATGATGATGAAAGACAGGAAGAAGAGACAAAGTTATAGATTGTGCAGGTGGTATATAAAAAAAGGCTTATAAAAACCTGAAAAGAGACAAGATGAGAATTACCTGTGTTATTTTTTGGTAGGCCTTGGATTTCTGCTTGGATGGAAAACTGAATCTTGGTGAGCTGACCATGGCCCTTGAAAATGAGCTACTTGTTACCAAGAATGGGATTCACCAAGCAGCACTGGCGAGCTTCAAAGCTGAGATCAGATATCTCCTGTGAGTATTTGTGTGAACTGTAATGCAGCTCAGTCAGAGCTGAATACTTGTCCATTGAAATTGGATTAACTAAATTTGTATTCATTGTGTTGATTAATCTGAATTGTCCTAAAAAATACAAATAAAACACTGCATGCTGGTTTGTTGCTTGGGTTTGTTTTTTATTGTCTTTTATTTACAAACTACATCTTTGACTCAGAATTAACTTCCCCATTGTTTTGTTTGTCAGGGAACGTGTAGACCGAGAACTCAGGGAGAAAGAGAAAATTCGTTCTGACCTGGAAAAAGCAGAGAAGCTGAAAAATCAGCTTGCCACTGAGGTGGATGAGCACCACTCTGCCATTGAGCGCATGAATAACCTCAACCTCAGGTAACGTTTCTATCATCTGCATTTTTGGAACACCTTTGTAATATTCAGTTGCAACATTCCATGTCTCTGAAATCAGCAAGGGATTATAGCTCTCACCTGGATTCACTTAGTCCATCTCATTGAGACTCGAGGTGGTCCTAATTAGGGTTATACTGATATATCAGTTTGCCAATACATCGGGCTGATATTTATTAAATATGGGTTATCGGCCAGTCATGTCATGCACCTTCAATTTGACGAGGTTCCTCCCTGACCACAGCTACATTAAAAGTCTGTAAGAAATTTTATTTTATTTCTGCATTTCACTTATTCTTTTAATTGTTCAATTAAGTTTTATGTAAATGAATTATTCATGTAAAGGCCTTATGTATCCCAGAGTTTCCCCTACTATTGAATAGGTGCGGTTGGTCCCCCTTTTTTAAGGAGCTGCTAACCCAACTAAAATAATGTTATTAATATGAGTTTCAGTGGAGAGTTTTAGCATCACATGATGGTTTCAATGCTGTTTCAGAGGCTTTTCTATCCTGCCAAGAATAAAACTCTGGGGGAAAAGAGTAAATACTTGTATTTTTTGGCATGAAAATTGTCAAAGTATCAGCTATTGGCGACTTCAGTCTAAAAAATATCAATATCAGCCTTCAAAAACACATATAGGGTGTACTGAAGTCCTAATATTTGGTATACTCTGTATATGTTCTTTTAGTGTGCTTACCTTGCAGGACAAATTTCCAACCTCAACAAAAATGAGTATTGTATCTTATAGTGTAACCGTTATACTCTGTATTCTGCCTGTATATCTATAGGAAGCTTGAGCAGGACCACAAAGAGAAGCTAGCAGCAGTGAGGTCGGAGTTGATCAAAGAGATGGACCAGATCCAGCAGCAGGCTGGCCTGCAACGTGAGGAGCTGGAGGCAGAGATGGAGAAGATCAGGGAGGACGAATCTTTTCTCAGAGACCACCTCTCCATCTCTGTGAAGGTACCAAAAGGAACACACACACACACACAGGCTCTGGCCTCATACCGTATCTAAATATTTGTGGTGTATTTGTTCTCTCTTGCATTTATCTGTATTCATGTTGTTTGTAGCTCCACAAAGCACTTGGTGACAAACTTGTTTCAATAAAAAACATTGTATAAATAAATTTTACGTTGACGTGGCTTGACACTTCTCACTAAACTTTACATTATCTTCCACTTAATCAAATAGAACAAATTATTGAGCAAAATTATACATAGCCTATGTTATTGGTTTCTGTATCTCTCAGGAAAATAGACGTCTTGAAATGGAGTTGCTGGACAGCACCGAGAAATTAGTGGAGGCACAAAGCCAAATCTCTAAACTCCAGACGAGCTTGGATAACATTCTGAAAGAAAAGGTACAAAGACATGATGTGATTTTTGGCTTTAACGTGTGTTATGTACAGTATGTTATTATACTGTATTTGCACTTTGCTCTTCATTGTCCTTTTAAGAAAATTGGCTTTTGGGATTTCATAAATACTGACTTTCTCTATTGTTGCTCTCATTGTAAGTCTTTCTGGATAAGAAGGTCAGCTACATGCATAAATTGTATATTTATTTTCTTCAGTTTGGGGACTTGGACCCTGGCAGTGCAGACTTCCTCCTCCAAGAGGAACGTATCAAACAGCTACGCAACAGCTACGAGGAGCAGTGCAGGGTAATTGCAGTTAAATCAGTAAAGCACTTGGCTCTTCTTGAATGTTTTTTTATTTTACTTGCATGTCCTTATATGCAGGAACATGTAAGATAAGGTGAAAATGTTAACAGCTTTACAGACTTCTCAGGCTCTCTGTATTTTATATATTAAAAGATGAACTTCAGGTCATAAATATTTGTCCAGAATATATATATAGCGTTTTAGAAATGAACTCTTCATATGCTTACACCATGTGCACAATTCATAGTATTATTATTTGGCAGGAACTTCAAGATCGTATTGATGAGCTGCAGTCAGAGTTGCAGGAGTTCCACAGTCTTGGTCGAGCTCATCTCCCCTGCAATAAGCCTCTCTCTGAGGAGTTGGAGAGCAAGAGCCCTGGCATGGAGTCTGATCCAGGTAGGCCTGATGATTATTTACACCACACAAGTTGGAATACAGAATCAGTCACTGGAGAATTCATTACAATGCACTAACTACATGCATTCATGAAAACACTTGGTACATAGAAGTTTTGTAGAAAAACAAGGCAACCTTGTGTCAAATGTTACCAGCCACCAGCTTCTAACTTCTTTTTTCCAGGTTTAGGCTCAGAGGAGGTTCAGCCATTCAACATGAGCCTAGAGGCAGAGATGATGCTGGAGCAACTGAAGGAGCAGCACCTTCGGGAAATGGAGGATTTACGAACTCGGCTGGAAAGCAAGGTGAGTCTAGCAGATCCATTGTTTCTCTGCAGTCAGAATTCTTAACGTGTGATATTTAGTAATAAAAACATGAAACCAAGCCACCCCCGTTTGAGGGGAGTTTTGGTAGGGATGTTACTAATGTTAGTTTTGTTAGGGAATTACAAGTTCAACAGTATATACCACCTGCAAGTATTAAACACCATCAGAGAGAAGGAACCCTGGACATTCATGTGTAATGTACAATAATCGTCTGTCCATTAACACCTAGTAAACATAGAAAACATTTGCTGTTTTATTGGCTACTATCTCCTTCATGTCATCACAGATCAGTGAATTTGATAAGATGCTAGAAGAGCAGAGGGCGGTCCATGAGGAACAGAAGGTTACCTTATCCCTCCAGTACCAGAAGGAGGTCCAGGCTTTAAGGGAGGAGATGGCCAGCATTCAGAGCCACGCACAGGAGCTCCAGAGCCAATTAGAGCAGGCGGAGCTGGAGCGGGCCTTTCTGGAGCAGAGGCAGGCCGGGGAGAGGGAAGAGCTGGAGAACCAGCAAGAGGAGGAAGTGGGAACCCTCAGACAACAACTCCTGGAGGCCCACACCCACGCTGTGGACCTGGAGGATCAGCTGAAGACCCTTGAAGCCCAGCAGGCTGAGACCAAACTGAACCTGGACACTGAGATGGAGGAGCTGAAGAAACGGCATGCTGTGGAGATAAAGAAAGTAGAAGAGAAGCATGAAGAGCTGTTTGAAGCCAGACTGGAAGAGGAGAGAATGAGACTGCAGGAAGAGAGGGCTGAGTTGGAGAAAAGATTGTTAGAGGATTGGGAAAGGGAGAAAGAACAGTTGCAACAAAGCCATGAGGATGAATTGAGGGCCAGACTAGAGGAGGCAAGTGTGAGGTTTGAAGAAGAGCGTGATGAGCTAGTGAAGCGACTAACAGAGGAGTGGCAGAAAGAGAGGGCTCAGCTGGATGAGCAGAGTAATGAGTATCTGCAGATGGTACTGGAGGAAGAGTTGTTGAGACTTGTCAAAGAACAGGAAGAGAAGGAGAGCAAGCTCAGGGAACAGTGGGAGATTGAACGAGCTCAGCTCCAGGAGTGTCAAGAGGAAGCTCTGAGGACTAGAGTAGTTGAAGAAAGGTTGCAGTTACAACAACAACATGAGCAGAGGGAGAAAAGGCTAAAAGGGGAGTGGGAGAGGAAAATATTACAACTTGAGGAGGATTACGAAGGGATGCTCCAGGATAGACTGAATGAAGAGAGGGAGAAGCTTGAAGCTGAGAAAGAGGAGGTGGAGAAGAGGCTGGAAAAGTTCATGGAGGAGGAGAAGGCTCACCTGGAGGAGAGCCATAGGGAGGCCATGCAGGAGCTGACTGCCAAGCACAGCGAGGAGAGGGAGACACTCAGCAGCGTGTTGGACAAACTACGAGATGACATCGCTCAGGAGAGGTGAGACACTTGACCTTTGAGGGATGTATGGTTTTTTCCTGTTTATTTGATTGTATTCATGTCACAGTAACATCTTTATCAATTAAACCTGCGTTGTCTCAAAAGGTGCGTCATTTAAAATATGATAAAATTTAAAAAAAGGAAAGTTTGATTTAGGAAAGCTAACATTTGTTGTACTGTTAAGAGTCGGATACTGTTTCCATAACCGTCATTGATTAACCATGTACAGGAGGGAACTCGAGATCCACTTCACCCAGAGAATCAAGGAAGTGGAAGATCGTTTCTCAGGTGATCAAGAAACTGTTGCAGAGCGTTTTCAGGCTGATATGTTGAAACTCGAACAGCACTACCAAAGTGAGCTGGAGGCTCTTTCTGAAAGCCATGCCAAGCAGAAACTCAAATGGGAGGCAGAGATGGAGGAGGCCGAGGAACAAAGAAGAATGATGCAGGAGGCCATGGAGCAAGAAAGACGGGGCCTTAATCAGGAGTGGACAAAAGAACAACGCAAGCTAGAAAGCAGTCACATGGAAGAGATGGAAGCACTGGTGAAAAACAACCAGGAACTGCAAAAGGAACTGGATGACTTTGTTTGTTCAGCCCAGACCAAAGAGATAGAGCTGAGTAGGCAGCTGAATGATCTCCACCACAGGCTTCAGGAGAGCCTAGAGACCAAAGATGAGCGTATGGCCCAGTCTGAGAGGAAAGCACTTGAGATTGAGCTTCTGCTGAATCAAACTGTGGAAGATTATAATCAGGAGAGGGCAGAACTTCAGAGTAGCCTGTCAGAAATTGAGGCAAAATACAAAGAGTTGCTTTCCATGTCTGAGAGGCAGATTGAGGAGAGGATTGAACTGTTAACTGAGCGTGATGATTTAAAGATGAAGATTGAAGAGCTGGAGATGCTTCTTAAACAGGCAGCAATGGACTTTGAGCTTGAGAGTCAAGAGCTACACGAAAATATATCCATTCTTGAGGAAAAGTTAAACGATAATCTTTCTTGCTGCGAGTTGCAAGAGAATGAGAGAGTAGAGCTTATAGCAGAGAGAGACCTGCTTAGTATCAGAATTAAGGAGATGGAGATGGAACTCGGTCAGCTTTTAGCCTCTGCAGAAATAGCTGAGAAAAAAGAAATGGAAGAATCAAATGAAATAAAAACGCTCATGGAGGAAGCGCTAAAAGCTGGAGAATGTATTTCTTTGTCTGGTGAGGAACAGGAAACCTGTTCAAAACCTATTGAAATGTGTTGTGAGACTTGTAGTGATGATAAAGAAGTAGTTATCCCAGATGACTACAATGACCTTGTTGTTGAATCTGTAGTTCCTTTGGAGCAGTTCCTGGAGGTGGAGATCATCTCTGAACCATCTAATGAATGTGAAATCTGTCCTGATAAGGATATTGATACTGATTCCTCTAATTGGGAAGCAGATTGTTTATCACCCAACCTCAGTGTTCCAGTTGAAGCATCAACAACCCTGGTGGAACAAGATGAGAACCAAGAACAAGATGGTGAAGGTGCTGCAGAAGATAGGATGGCAAAGAATAATGACGCATTCCCTGGAAACACCAGTGTTGGTGGTGAGGAATGTGACAATCAAGTTAGCGCTGTTCCAGAAGATTGCCAAGTTGGAGAATCTTCAAGCCCTGACGAAGCTGAAGACAACACTGAAGTAGGCTCTTGTCCTCCAGAAATGACACTTTCTAATGAAGAAGACTCTTGTCCTCCTGAATTGACATCCTCTGATGCCCAGGGCCCGGAATCCCCAGTTCCAGATGAGAGTCAATATGGTGATGCCGTAGGTGAGAAGAATGTTGAAAACAAAAAGGAGGATTTTTCCCAAGAGAGGCAGTGTGAAGGTAGTGAGGCTGTCTCATCATTAGAACATGAGGATGCTGGTGAAGATGCAACGGGTTGTGAGAATAATGTAGCTCTTGAATCATGTGAAGAGGAGAACAAACCTAAAAATGTCCTAGCTTTGGAAAATGAAAGCCCTTCCCATGAAGAGGAGCAGTGTCATGAGATTGCGGTTGATCCCTCAGCCCTGGAGGAGACAGGTGACCCTGATGAACTGATCCCAGAGGATGCTGAGGTTAATTGTTTATCAATTGACTCTCTCGATCATGGACAGGAAGTTGAACTAGTTTCTTCAGAGTGTGAACAGACAACCGCTGAAATCAATGAGCAAGCTTGCTGTGCCCATAATTATCTGGAACCTCGGGACCAAAATGGTGAATGTGAGGACCAGGATTGCTCTCTCCTTAAACTACAGGCCCTGTATAACAATGCTACAGAAGAGAACATTCTCTTACATGAGAAGATTTCTCTGCTTCAGCAGAAAACAAACACACTAGAGAATCTTTTGGCTCACAACAGTGAAAAGATGGAAACTGGCCACCAAATATTGGAGGAAAACTATAATCTCAAAGTTAAAATGCTGTTTTTAATGGAGCAGGCCAAAGAGCTGGAGATGAAGGCCTTAAAGATGACAGATCTTCAGATGAGATATGAAGATTGCATCTTTGAAAATGCCAAGTTGAAGGACCAAAACAGTGAACTTGAAAAGAGGGTTTGGGGCCTTGAAAGCAGGATGGACGTTATCCATGATTTCCAAGATCAACAAATTGCACTTGTGGATGAGATCGCCAGGATGCGAGAGGAGAACGCTAAGCTGTCTGTGTTGGTCAACGAATTGGAGAGGCAGGATGAGATTATTTTGGCCATGCATCCAGACCCTGGATCCTCTGAGACGCCCACAGAGGAGTCTTTCCAGGATCTGAAGATTCAGGCAGTGACTGACCTGGAGGACTGTTGTGTGGAGTTTGAGAAGCAGAACGCCAAACTTCGCAGAGCCATCACAGAGCTGCAAGACAAGTCCCTGACATTAAATGAAAGGATGCAGACCCATAGGTAACTTGGAGGAAAACTAGGATCCCATCCCTCCTTGTCTGCAGCGGCCTCTGTTATCCCATCCCTCTTGTAGTGCTTTGCTTAGTAATAGCACTCTTCCTTTTGTTCCCAAGCACAACATAGTGCTGTTGTCCAACCTGTGATTAGGCACCTCAGGCTCTGAAACCTTTGTGTGATGCAACAGATCCTGTACACTTTTGTGACTGAGCTGCTTCGATCCCTGTAGATCACCCTTGTAAAGCAAGAACATGGCTAGTTCAGTGTGACATTGGATCTAGTCCTTTTGTGGAGTAGGTCGCCTTTACCCTTGGATGTATTATAAAACATTCAATTCTGAGTATTATGGTTTTGTAATAGCTTGTAGGAATCTATTTGTCTGACTTTTTCCTATGTATTTTTCTCTGCATATAGATCAGAGGCCAGTCGTCTTGCTGAAGAAAACCTCGTCCTCCGGCATAAGATTGCTGCGTTGAAGGAAGAGGACTTAAAAGAGGCCCAGGAAGAATTGCTGTAGGGAGCAACAAATTCAAATGGCAAAATATTATTTCCATGCAAATTGTTTGTCATGTAAATTTTCGTTTTCTTTCACTGTGTAATTTTAGACAGAAGTTGGAGCACTTCAGGAAAGAAAAGATCGCAGCTCAAAAGAGGGCAGAGCATTTCAAGAAACAGGTAAAATGTTGGGACTTGATGAATAAACCAGTAAAACTCTTGTCGAAACCATTTGCTCTTCGCACCTGATTATTTTTTACTTCATTCAGAGTACTTAAGACATCACTGTATCTCCTCTGTAGATTTTAGAGCTGCGTTTGCGGAGCCAGCAACTACAGGATGAGAATGTGCTGCTGTCAGAAAAAAATGCCCAGAATGCCGCCATTGTGGAGGAGCTAAGGCAGCAGCTGGCAGAACTGATAAAAGAGAAGAGGAGAGAAGCGGTGCCTGCTGAAGAAAGATCCCAGGTAAAACAATGTTTTATCAATGGCTGATGGTTGTCCTGGTGCAGTGGTGGTCATGGTGGGTAGTTAATTAGTGGTTGTTTTGTGTTAGATGGCAGCTTGTGTGTCTGCCCTGGAGGCAGAGTTGATCAAGGCTCTGGAGGGTACTGCACAGCTTGAGGAGAGGAATACCCAGCAAGCACAACAGCTCTCTGGCCTCAGAGAGAAGGTGAGCATCAGGTCATGGGCACTATAATGGATCTAATATGAACCTTATACATCAATGCATGGTACATATACTAAGTGCACAAATTATTAGGACTACCTACTCTTTCCATGAAATGACCGGGTGTATCTAGGTGAAAGCTATGATCTGTTATTGATTATGACTATGGTCTCAATGTGGTTTTTTACTGGTTAAATAAAGGTTAAATAAAAAAATAGTAATATTGATTTCACCTATTGAATACACTTCAGTCATGTAGGTACAGAAGAACGGGGGGAAGACGGGTTCAATAATTGCTAAAGAAGTATTTTTAAGCCTTGAAACAATTGTGATTGTGCGAAAGGAGGTACAACTCAATATTAAGATGGTACTAATATTTTGTACACTCGTTGTGATCTTCTACCAGCAGTACAGGTATTTTAAGGATTGTTTCCATACATCTATAGTCCTTTTCTTGATGTCCTTAGGTGGTCAAGGTGGACACTATGGAGAATCAGCTCAGCCACTTGTTGCAGGAGCGGATGAGTGTGGATAAGGAGACTCAGGGCCTGCGCAACCAGCTAGCCAAAGCTCAGGAGAGGGTAAGAGTTTATTGCAACCTACAGAGTACTTCTCATTATGCTGCAGCCTTTATTTAAACAGGCAGGTCAATTCATAATACATTCTTATTTTCAATGACTGTCTGGTGAAAGAGAAAAGGCTTCTTGAGGGTCTGGGATTAAAATAAAATGAAACTTTACACTTCACCACATTTGCAATTGGAATTACTCTTGTTTAGTCTGGCCTGACCTTCAGTTTTAGTGCATGGGTGGCCCCAGCACAAATTGAGCCCCTAACTCTGTGCTGCCCATTGAGCCATATAGGACCAAATTCATCCCTTTTTGCACTGTAGGTCAAGACAGTGGATGAAACTCTTCAGGCTGTCAACCTTCAAAGTGCTCTTCTTAAGTCAGACCTGCGTGTGTCGCAGCAAGAGAGGGATGCCCTCACACATGAAGTTGTGTCGCTACACAAACAGCTGCAGAATGCCAATGATAAAGTAAGCCATTTATGATCCGTGTCACTTAGCAGAGTTTGACAAAATAGTGGTCAAGTACAACAAAGCATGAGCAGCACAAAGATGACTGCTTATCCTGCAAGTGATGTCTATGTTTGACGCTGTTCAAATGTCCAGACAATGAAGCACAACATTTTACAATATTTTTTTGACTCAAGTCTTTCAAACAGGATCATTGAAGTATGCATAGCTTTTCAGTAGACGTAACATTTCCCCCTGTCTCAGAACCGTGTTTTGGAGATGGCCTTGCACTCTGGTGGTTTCCAGAGTCCGAACAAGAAGCTGTACAGGGACGAGATGTCTCGGCTGCTGGAACAGCAGCAGCAACTACTGAGGCAGGAAAACGAGAGGCTTCAGGCGGAGGTGCGCAACACCAAAGGAGACCTCGTGCACTACAGAGAAAAGGTGAGCTGCAGCCTACAGCCAAATTAGCTAGCTTTAAAAGATAGTGATGTAAATAGCTATGATGGCTCTGATGGCTAAATTAGTGACAATTGACTGTTCTCTCCGTGTCAATTAAAACGAATTAACTTTAATTAACTCTTTATGGATTTATAAAAATCTACAAACATGAATATATCTGGAGATGAGCTAATACTATATATTAGGCCACTAAAACATTTTTTATATTCTAATAATATTAGTGTTCCAATATATGTCTGACCCTAAATTGTAAGCCCTTTATTTTGTGTCTACAGGTTCGGCAGCTTGAGGCTACCATCTTGTCCCTGAAGCAGCATAAGCAACAGAGTCAGTCCTGCCTGGTCAAGGCCTTGGAACAGGAGAATGCCTCTTTAAAACAGGAGCTAGAGGCAAAAAAGCAGCTGGCCAGGGTAAGAGCTGCATAAAAGATAGCCTTTGCTGTCATGTGTTTTTCTAAACACGCTGATTGTGTGTTGTCCTTGTGTATTCTCATGGCTTTATGTGCATTTGTTTCAGGGTTGTGAGGATGAGGAAGGACGCACAGAGCTGGAGAGCCTTCAGCAAGAAAATGAAGCACTAAAGGCCCAAATGGCCCGACTGTCTACGCAGCTACTAGAGGTAGGAGGTCCTGGGACCAATCTTTCATACTTTTCTGTTTTTATTTTATTGTGTTTTTTTTTTCCAATAAAAATGTAATTAGTAATTTTGTTTTGGTTTCTGCTTATGTATGTTCTATGTCTACAACTTTTGTGCTTGCCATGAACCCACTTTCTTGGCCAAACAGAATTGTAATTCTCAGTGGGACTGCCTGATTAGATTAATGTTAAATAAATAAAACTCTCTTACATCTCTCTTTCCTGGATGTGTCACTCTTCTCTCCTCACCAGACATTACAGGCTCAGCTGGTTGGACTTCTGCCACCATCACCTCACAGAATGCCTAGAGGACAGCATCGTGGTGAAGATCCAGACAACATGCAGGTACAGTACAACCAGAACCTTCCCTGATAGCAGACCTGGGCAAAAATATTTGAACTACTCGTATGCATGACTAAACTTTCCTCTTGAAGGGCTGCAAAATGTAAATCATCGTTTGCAAGATAACAATTAAGAGCCCCTAGTGCTTTTCGGTTTTTCAACCACTATTTTGCCTGAGTCTGCTTTGGCGTTAACTCACACCTACAAACCTGAACCAGTAGTTTAGTACTCGGTACCATTACATCATTGGTCATTTAGTATTACACTCATCTCTCACTTAATCATGTAGAGTACTCCTACCATCTTTCTATCACTCTCACTATTTTCTTTTGTCACATAATGGTTATTTGTTGTCTTGATTATACATTCATAAATCATGAATGGCTTTAAGAAGGGAATACTTGACTACATCTCATATTAGAAATGCTTTGGGATATAATGGGAGGTCAACATAAATACGCCCATTGTATTTATTTCACTCTCACTTTGGTGTGGAGAATGTGCCCACTCAAATGAATTACTCAGTTCAGGTGCTGCAAAATGTGTTTTAAATTTATTTTATTCATTTTTTTGTTATTGATATTTTGTACAATAAATGAAATGCATTAATCAGATATGCAGAACGATAACAAAAGCAAAGCATTGCTAAGAACTTCTGCACCACAGCAAATATGTTAAAATTGATCAAAAGGTTGCATCATTTCTCAAACACCTGAGCTGAGTTACACTTGAGTGTGATAATCCTCATTTGTATTGTTTTTCCATGACACCTTTTTATTGACATACTGGGTTTGCTATGGTCCTTGTTTTGGTGCTTGTCAGATTCATCTCAGCACCTGTCTATCATCTCCTTATGTTGTGTGTGTGTGTGTAGATTGTTTGCTTTTTGGGTTTGGTATTTAGACTGTGGCTCCTGTGTGTCTCTTCCTTGTGATTCTGAGTTCACTGTCATGTAATTTTCCATCTTGGAGTTGAGGTGGCTGAAGTGGTGTGTTCTCCTGGGTGTGGCCTTGGCGACTGTTTTCCACTTGTCACCTTCTGCAGAGTCATGGGGCAGAAACCTCCTTTTCCCACTATAGCAGTAGTCTGTCCTGCATTAGCTGTAGATGGCGTCATCCCACACTTCCTACATTTTAATAATGTGACCTGTTATTTTCACCTCTAGCATGTCACCATGGATGTAGTGGAAGGAGGGTAAACCCACCTAAACTCACTCAATTTACACACCTTTTTCTTTGTGTAATAGTTTATCCACCTTTTATGCTGACATACATCTATATAATGTAAAAAAAATAAAAATAAAAGAGATATATATATTGGTGGTTGGTCACCAACTGGCAGTCAGAGTTTACCCACTTTTTTGTTTGCCACTACATCGATCAGTGACTGAATTACCTTTTTGCAGACCTATGTAAAGGCCTGTTAATTGACCGGGCCTGTGTAGGTTTTGAGGATTAGAGGAGAGGGGTAGAGTCTTGGTGAAGTGTACCTGCCTTTTCTCTCCAGGGGGCGATGCTGGAGCAGCGGGCGGCTCACGCGGACAGCTACCGGCGGATCGGTGGATTGTAACACCAGCGTCTTACCCTGCTCTTCACTTTAACCTCTTTCCTCCAAGACTGCTCCCCTCTCTTCCCCTCCTGTGCTTGAACAGTGGGAGCAAAAATGCCGAGCACTGTATATGCCGCCCGTTCTGCATCCTCATAGGAGATCGTGAACACGGTCAAATGTGAGCAAGATCTTGAGTCTTGCTTATTTCAAAAGGCATGAATGTGTAATTGTATTTCACTGCTGCTAGGTGGCAGGAAAACACAGAAAAGTCTCACGTTGTTTTCCCAAAGGGATTTTGATTAAAAGAATGACATTGTCGTTATCATCAGAAAATCTAAGTTTGTCAGACATACCATATTTCAAACTTAACATCCACATACACTGACTATTCTGTAATATCCTGACGAACTTTGATTTTAGGAATGGTCCAATCATTTTGTGCGCCGTGCATTAAAAGCGTTTTGTAGTTTAAATAGCTGTCTAGATTACAGGGAATGGTTTTAACAGAATGTATATTGTTCTATTATGCACCAATTATCAATGTCTGAGACTGGGAATATCCTCAGAGGCTAAATCTTTTGCGACAGTTTGCCTTATGGTCATTGAGGAGTATTACGTTTAGGCGAGGTCAGTGCCTAACAGCCTTCTGAGCCTTCTCTAACAATCAGCAATTCCAACCTGTTGATGTTACCCATAAAATGTCTATAGAGGTACTGTTGTTACTGTCGGTCATCTGTGTCCAGTCGAGGTTTATAGAGATTTGTTAATGACGGGAATACACCAAGCATGGTGACCGAGTATCAATGTTAAGTGTTCACTTCTCGGTGTAAACCAGTCTGTTATTGTTTATGACTGTTTTTTCTATTTGATTACGCCTCATTTGACACTACACACAGTTGAATGTTTCAAGCGCTCAAATCCTTCAAAGTTCAGTTTTGTAGCCTGTGTTGTAGTAGCCATGTTCTGGGACTGCGTGTTGCTGCTGCACACCAAAGTGAATCACATGTCATGTTTCTGGGGGGTTTGTGTTTGTTTTTTTCTTGAGCAAGGTTTGGTCAAACAACACCTTTACACAACGTTTAACTTTCAATGTTTATCTGGTATTTATCATTTGAAAATGACTGATCCATGTGACCTGTCAAAGATCAAATCAGTGTTTGTCTCCAATAGTGTGTCATTAGTGTCCTAACTTTTTCTGTGTTTTAGTCTTTGAGTCATTGAGGGATTTTTTTCTTTCTTTTTTGCACCATGTGTAAAATCTAGTTTGTTTTATTTGGTCATGTTTGTATATTTTTGTGTTATTTTAACAGAATCATGTTATTATTTAATTTTATTTATGCATTAAATTATTTTGTTTGTAGGAGTATCTGAATCACATAGCACAATTTTATACCTATTTATTTTTTAGAATTTTATTTTATAGAAATCTACCAGAAAGCATTGTATGCTGGAATCAAGGTCAAATAAAGCATCTAGTACACAACAGTGTGGTCTGTGTATTCCTTATGGCTTTGCTCATCCTGATGTTTTTCTTTTTGCACCAGTTCAAAGAAGAATTAGCATTTCACCAGTGTGAATTTGCAGAGGCCAGAAAATTCACATAATGTTTTTTTAAGTTCATGAATTAATCTGTAACATGACCATGCTTTTATTGCATTACCAGCAGTGGAATACAATTTGATGATATCCTTCACCTTCTTCTCACCAGGATGAAAGGGAGAGAAAGATGAAGAATATGGAGGAGCGTATGAAGGAAATTGAACTGTCGCTGCATAACGTCAAGCTGCTGCTCAGAGAGAAGGTTACTCAACTGAAAGACCAGGTCAGTTTGAAAAGATTATATCCATCTCATATTTCAGTGTTGTCAGATGAAAACCGCATGGCTCTTAAAAAGTCAACCTCATGACTTGAGAATTTTTTGTGTGGAAATCATGTAATTGATTTTGAATGGGTTTCAAAGGCGCTAACGTCATGGAACTTTAAATATCTTGCATGAATGCCAGCATACAAATGGAAACAAACCCAGTCTGGAGTTATGTTTTCACACAAAAGCAGTGATTTTTTTGCCTACATGAAATGCGATGAACAGGCGAGCACTTCAGTGGGCTGTAGGATTGATTCACTCTGTCCTGTCTAGCTGCACAAGAACGGCAAAGCAGATGTGTTGATCAAAGATCTGTATGTCGAGAACGACCAGCTGCTGAAGGCACTGGCGATAACCGAGCAGCGGCAGAAAATCGCAGAGAAGAAGAACTATCTACTTGAAGAGAAGATCTCCACCCTCAACAAGATAGTGCGTGACCTAAACCCCTCACCCCTTCCCCCGGTACCTTACCACTACAAATGCTCCTAACACTTCACCCAAAACCCAGTGGTGCTCGGTACATTAACAGCACTCGCCTCGCCAGTGCCAGTGAAGTCCACCCTGCACAACTTTATATATTTATTGAAAAATCTTGAACATTTTTAACTTTCAAAAGATCTTATATTTCTATTATTTGCTTGAACCCTGGTGCAACTGATCCAGCCAAATGCATATTATACAACACAAACACTTTTGAAAGGAAAACAGATTATACTGTAGGTCTACTCGTCTACTTTTTGGTCTTTTCAGTTATGTGTCCACTGGCATGCAGTGCCTTTTAGAATGTCTTGTGTTGTAAGATGTATTAGCCTAAATTTTAGCATTTAAATCTACAGTACTTTTTATTTGTCTAGGCAACAATTGGCTTGGACCTCGAGACCTGAATGTGAGGCTAGGTTGTTGAGAGAACACGTGCTATTATAAGTTATTAATAATTTTTACTATTAAGATTTTAAAATCAGAAGCTGTTATTGATGAATGAGTGAATATTTTACCATAACACTATTTCTCTTTCCAAAGAGAAAAACATTGCTGATACTGTGATACCCATACTGAAGTGCACTTTCTGTGTAAGTGTTCTTTTATCTATGTTGTGTCATTTTAATCTGCCTTTCCCTTTCTTCTCTAACCCTTATGTAATGAGAGAAGATACATAAACCTGTTTGTCAAGGGTATAATCATGTAAACATCATGCAAGTCAAATAATCCTGTGACCTTTTCAGGGTATTTGCTATGGTGTAGGAAACACTACCTAAAGTGACATTCACTTTAAATGTCTGTCAAGTGACAATACTAGCTATGTGAATAGAATAAAATCCCAAAACCTGCTGCAATATGTTCCGTTTCAAAAACTGTATTTTGAAGACTTCATGTGCCATTATAAATGTCCCAAATTCATATTAAATACATTCCCTTTGTAATTGTTACAAAGAAAGCACTAAAGTTGAATACAGGGTAGCGTTTGTGTTACAGGTAACAATAAAGACATTTGTTATACATGGATTCTGTTTGGTTTGAGTGCTTGTTGGATTCATTTGTCTCTCTGGTTTATAGAAGAACTTTCCAACCTCCTTTGCTTTAGCCCAAAGAACTACAGGTGATGGGACCCAAAATGGGATGCAAGACGTTTTCCTTTGGGTCCACCTAATGACAGCAGCACCAATATGGTTGATGAGCCTGAGTCACTGTGCAAGACAAGGTTTGACTTCCCAAAGTGAAACCTATATGCTCAGTTGAGAGTCAAACTGGCTTATGATCAGACATTTATTTATGATGCATTCTCTGGAAGCCATATCTGTTACTTCAGTGCATAAGCTATGTTGCCCAGCATCAACACGATTTGTCGTCCTGCTTGCAGAAGGTAATGGGCAGGACCGGTGGCTGTAATCAGTCCCTCTAGACCAGCGGTGGGTGCGGACTGCTGCTCAGTGCGGACTGGGCTGCTGGAGGAGGAGAGACGCATCCAGTCGCTACAGTTAGCTGGCTAACTTGCTGCTAGCCACTTTAAAGCCGAACATGTACTCTTTCTACGCTCTACAGGTTGGGGACGGTTGCAGACTTGAAGGAATGTGCCATGACATTACAGCGCCGTGTTATTGATGTTTCCTAGGCTTGAGTTATGCTCTCACGAAAGAAAAGTAAAAACGAAGCGTCGAAACCAGCCGAGGTACACGGGAAATATGTGAAGAAGGAAACATCACCGCTGCTGAGAAGTAAGCGCGACAAGAAGAGCTAGCTACCGTTAGCCTGATAACTAAAGTTAGCTGAAGTGCTAACGGTAGCTAGCTAGCTACAGCCAGCAGGCTGAAGTCCCATTAGTGGAAACATTTAGTCACACCACTGTGGTTCATAACATGTAAACAACTGTTGTAGCGTTGTTTTGTGTACTCTAAATAGTTTGCTTACTTGGTAATTCAATGCTAAATGCTAACCAACTTGCTACGTTAGCTTAGACTCTGCAAGGCGTATGGGAAAGTTGTGAGCTAAGTAACTGTGACAGATAGCAAGCTAACTACCAAGTTAAAAATGTGTTTTGTATTTTATATTACATACATTTTTGATTTAGTTAAGATAAAGTCTATACATACAAACAGTGGTGTGATTCATGGAAGAGCCAGATCGCTAGCTAACGTTATATTTGTCCATGGGCAGAACTGATGAGTGTTGTCATCTGTTCTGGACTGGCCGGATGGTTTGGTTTTGCTTGATTCTGTTGTCTAATTAACTAACTAACTTAGTAAGAAGAACAAATCTCCCCGTGCCTTTTAACTTGCCCATAATGTGTCTGCATTATACAGATTGTTACTGCTGTATTGACCAATAGTGTGTAAAAGTGTTCCACTCCAAATGTTTTCTTATTCTGTTGATTGACACTGACAGCTACACTTGCCCTGTTCACCTGGTTGCAGATCTTATGCCCTCATTCATCCGCCATGGACCCACTATTCCCAGACGCACAGAGGTCCCTCTGCCAGAGATGGGGCCATCTGCCTATCCTGTGGCACCCAGCCGGGAGACAGTGGTGGCCCGCAACAAGAGTTTCCTCCGCACCCCAGTGCAGAGGCCTCCTCATGAGGTGGCCCGAAGAGAGAGCCACCGCATGTCAGCACCTCCATACCTGCCCCGCAGTCTGGGAGACCTGCCCCACGAGTATGGAGGCTCCTCACAGTCCTTCCTCACAGACGTGAGCCCCATGTCTGAGAACGGGGATGCTGCCCGATATTATTACCCCCCTGAACCTTACTATGACAACCAGCAGCACCAGCCGCAGCGCCAGCCCAGGAGGGTCCCGGACCGCTTTCCTGAGGACTATAGATACTATGAGCACAGCGAACACAACTTCCAAAGACTACCACCACAACACACCCCCCCAGCTCCAAGCAGACCCCCTGCAGGTAAACATGAAATGTGTTTTGGTAGGAAGGTCAGTGTATTAGTTAATCGCTTTACAGTGTTTTATAAAGATGTTTCTGCTTTATAAGATGGTACACGAGACCGTGACAAGAAAGATGGGAGAGAGGGTATAAAATGCGACAAAGGTCATAAATCACAACGGCTAGTCTACATCAGTAACATTTCAGGTTTTGTCTTGTGGAAAATGTTTAGGGCAAACTTTGCCAACTTAGGGGTCCCCTGATATAAAAATTGGGTCCCTAAAGACATTTGTAGTTGAACAAAATTGGCTATAACAATATATGATTGCTATTTTGAAATGACAAACCATTGTGGATGGCTTTTGGACCACACAGAGGCCGCTGTGAAAACAATGCAGGCGGCTGGTTGTCACTGACCAACGCAAAAGAGCAACTTTATTTCAGTTAGCCTGAGGAATGACAATTTTTATGTTTGCGCTCTACATAGTAAACATCAGTATGATGTGTGTTCAATTTCCATGAGATTAAATGTTCAGGGGTCACAGGAATTTTCCAACCCACCCCAAAAGATCAAGAACCTTTTATTTTGTGGCTGACGTGTCAACTTGGTGTATATGGTTTAGTATTATCTCAGGCCCGCCTATCACATAACATGGAGCCTTGTTTGGACTGAACTTAAACAAGCATTAGGGGTGCTGCATTTTTCGCCTCTGTTTGCTAAATCTTTCTGGCGGCAAACTAGCAATTTGCAGACCGCCCCCAGTCAAATGTCTCAACCTCAGACTTCTCTCTACTATGAATCTGTGTACTTAGGTACTGCTCTCTGTATATGCACATCACACATGTTAGACTAATGCATTGAGTTTTAAGCAGAGTTGTAGTGGAGGAGTAACCCACCGTATCTCGGTTAACGCTCCATTTTTAAGCAGCTATATGTTTTCATAATAAAAATTCATAGCATACATTTTATAGTATAAGTTGCACAAAAATAGTATTTTCAAGAAATTAAACACAAATTCATATTACTCCCAACATTACTAATAATTAGTCAATAACAATTTTTATTGTCAGTAATTTGTGTTGGTGGTTATTCTTGTTTTTGGTGATCACTGACTGGATTGCGTTAGTTTACCCACTTTTTTTTTGTAACTGCTGCATCACCAGTTGTAAGCACAGTAGACTATTCTTGATTGTAACCAGTGAAATTCCTTTGATGCATTGAGTTTCAGTTGTGCACTGAGTATGGCTCGAGGCATTTTTCTGAAGAAAAGGGCAGAGATGATGATGAGGTGGTGGAGGAGGTGGAGGAGTGCATTTCTGTGGAGCGCTCGCACATTCCAGCCCTTCACTCACCAGCTGGCAGAGAACTCCAGTTATGTTGCTGTCACTCTCATGCAGAATTTGTCAGATCCTAGCCACCATTTTGCTGAGATATTCAGTTTCCCACACATTCTCTTGTGTTTTTAATATGTGCTGCTGCAATTGGAACCAGTTCTGGGCCCTTTCAGGCTCATTCATTTTAAGTCGGCACACTTGATAGTCCTCACTCAGTCTAATTCATCCACAACACTGTTGGCCTGACATTCTTCCCCATCAGAAGTACAGAACCTGTTGAACGAGCCCACTCTGCTTTCTGTTCTTACAGAGTGTATGGGTGTTCAGTGGTTTGTTCTCTTCCAGTGAAAGCCCCTGTGTGTATGTCTGGCCATGCAAAGATCTCTTCCTTCCTGTCCAGAAGTAACAACACTCCCATTTCCTACCGTACATCAAATAACGTATGTCAGAATCAGATGCTCCGTCACAAGAGTCACGGTATAATAGATAGTAAGCAAACCTATCCAAAATCACTGCAATATTTAAAACTGCATCAGCAATGCTGTATGTTCCATTGCTTGAATGTGATTCATTGCATTCCTCCCTTATCCTGCTGTATGTAAAGTTGGCTAGTCAGAATGACCTTTTGAAATGGTGGACATTCCTGTCCTATAAATGACATCTTCCCATCCATGCCGTTCTTAGGAATTTTCCCAAATTTTTTTTTTCTTTCCCAGAGGCGCTGTTTGCTGATGGCAGGTCCACTGTATGTTTGGTCAGACATCTCTCCCTCTCCCTCAAGGTTTCTAAAAAAAAAATGTTTGTTTTCCTCAGGCATAGGTCGAATACAGGCCAAGTCCCTGGGGAACCTCTCCAGTCTGACGGGAGAGGACCTCCCCCTTCCGGTCGGCTGGACCGTTGACTGGACCATCCGTGGCAGGAAGTACTACATCGACCACAACACTAACACTACACACTGGAGCCACCCTCTGGAGAGGGAAGGGCTCCCTCCTGGCTGGGAGAAGGTGGAGTCGGCCGAGTTCGGGGTCTACTACGTGGATCACATCAACAAGAGGGCACAGTATCGTCACCCGTGTGCTCCAAGGTATGCCATTAGTGTAAACACTGAAAGTTTTTGTATTGTATGAAGCAGTTTTTTCACTTCCACTTTCACTTATTTTTGTATCTTTTGGTCCCTGCCTCTAAGCCTTGGATGTTGCTACGTCTTGAAGTATTAGTAGAATAGACTCGCTAGTCAATTTCTTAAACCAACATTGCCATCGTGGCTTACGTTTTAATATCTGGATGCCACTAGAGAGTTTCTCAGAAAACGTTTGACATTAGGTTATCGGCACAATCTTTTGAAATTGTGTGGAATGGCCTAACATGGCAAAATGTATCCCAGATATTACAGATGAAAGGGTGGATATATACTATATGGTATCTCTCTGCCTTCCAGCGTGCCTCGCTATGATCAGCCCCCACCCTTGCCACCTCCTGTGACCTATCAGCCCCGGCCCGCAGAGAGGAACCAGCCTGTACTGGTGCCAGCTAACCCGTACCACACAGCCGAGATCCCAGACTGGCTGCAGGTGTATGCCCGCGCCCCGCTCAAGTGAGTACTAAGCATGTGACATTGACTACGGCTACATTAGCTCCTAATGAAATCCAATATGCTTTTTAAACAGAACCCCCTGTTGTCGTGGCTTTGTTTGTAATCCAGGTAAACCTGAAGTCAATGTCATATCCGGAAAAATTCTCATAAGACTCCCATTCGAATTTGTTATGTTTTTCTAAATGTTTCTAAAACGAACTATGTGATTTGATTATTAATGAAGCAGAGCCTTGTGGTTCTCTGTCAGACATCTTGGTTTCGACACAACTCACTCTGCTACCTCTGTGAACAGAGGGTTCTATGTAACCGGACGTTCTGAATGTAGATAATTAATTGGGTTGTGTTGTGTGCTATACAGACTGGATCTTACACCGAAGGGAATCTGCTCTGGCATGGCTAATGCTAATATACCAGATGTGGCTTCCACTTTACAGCGTTACACCTGTTTTATGTTAAGATACCATGAATCTCTTCCCCTAAATCAGGTATGACCACATCTTGAAGTGGGAGTTGTTCCAGCTGGTGGACTTGGACACGTACCAGGGTATGCTGAAGCTGCTGTTCATGAAGGAGCTGGAACACATCGTCAAGTCCTACGAGGCGTACCGGCAGGCCCTGCTGTCAGAGGTGGATGCTCGCAAACAGCGGCAGCAGTGGTACGCCCAGCAACCCAACAAGAACTTCATAGGGAACATGTGATCTGTATGTGCGGCGGGGACTTCTCGCTGCCTATATGGAGCCACACCTCTCTGAGGTTTCCACAGTTTGGGAGCGGTCAGGGTTTCTTTTGAAATCATGATTGACTCTTAATTGCCTCTTTACCAAACACATCTGTGCCTTCGCTTGATCCAAATATATCAGCCAGGAAGTCGAGACACACATTGGCTGCGGGTTCGCCAGGGGCCCCTCGCCCCCATGTGACAGTCAAGTTATGAATGACTATGTGACTGGGAAAAAAAACACTCAATGAAAAAAAAAAAAGAACATATAATGTGCTGTATCTGGGGAGAGACAGAAATGAGTGTTTGTGGTGCCATTTACAGCCACGGTCCTAAAAGCGGAATTGCTGTATGGATATTTTTCAAGACCGAGGGGTAAAGAGTCTGGAAAAACCTGCTCTGGTTCTTTGTTTGACTGTTCAAGAACATCCTGAAATCGTGCCTTTTCATCAAAAGGACAGCATTTTTACAATGTCTGCTCATATCTTGTATAAAACAGCTACTCCGTCATTTTTTCCTATGGGAGAAAAAGACAGGCAGCTTCTCCTAATTTGTTTCCGTATGAATTGCTTCATGAATATTTTTTCATATGCTTTGTTGGTATTTGTAGCCCCCATAAACTGAAACAGTACTCTTTTACATTCAACAAAAGTGTGTATTGTTATTTTTTATGACATATCCTTTATAAGACAATCCACCAAAACCTTAACAGATATTTAAGTTTTGATATGAAAAATGTCTTTATTTAAAGACCTTGTTGGATGAAGCATCACATTTGATGCAGTGGTTTGAGCATCTCTTGGCTCTCGGCATTACTGTAAGTCAGGAATATTCTTTTGTGTATAAAGAAACATAAATAAGCTACTGGAACTTTTTAAGTTACACTTTCACACTTCAGAAGATGCATTAAGTGCAATTAATTTTCTGTAGTTTTTTTCTGTCTGGATATTTCTTGCCTTTGCATGTAATGCCTTATTTTTATGGACTGACATGGTCTCTGTGCTTAAAGGGAAGGTTTTTACAGGTTTTTACAAGCATATCCTATTGATCATTAACCAAACCCCCTCTTAATATATTCAAAAAGTTTTTATGCCAGAGTTTTTGTCTAGGAGAAATTGGTTTGATGGGTTATGAAACCATTACTCTCAAAATTGCATGCAAGTAATAGCAAGAATAATGAATAGAAATGTTTGAAAGGACTTGCAAATCCAAATATTTTTGAATGTCCTAAAAGGTTGCCTGATTAGTGAACAATAGGTCTGTAAAAGTCCTCAACCTTCTCTTTAATGAGTCTGTTGCTATGCAAGAAGGTCTCAATCACATCTTTTCAGAATGGTGTCACTAGTTTGTACATATCTAATTTTGTGGATTGCGAATACAGGACATAAGCAATAAAGTCTGCTGTGAAGAAAAATATGCCCCTACGAAGTTACTGTTGTTGCCTCTTGTTACACATTCCTGACACTTAAACATGGAGCTTCAAATGGAAAATAATGGCTATAACTAAACATAAAACATAAATACATATTGCAGATTTTTGCATATGCCACAAAATTTTCCTGAAATGGTATTGGGCTTATTAATAAATTATTCACGTCTGGTTTTAATTAGTTTGGTCCAGCTTTATTAGTTATTTATTTGTAACTGAAATTTGGCAATCTATGTGCTGAAACGTAGTCTTGATTTAGAGAACTCTTGACTTAAGAGGTTGCTTCATTTGATGACCTTCCCAGTACACTTAGGCTCTAATGATTTCCAGATTTGATGAAAGTGTTGATCAGGGTGGCTTTATAAATGAACTGTCCAACCCAAGAACCATATAGGTATGTTTGATTTTTTTTCAATTCATTTGGAGGGTGAATGCAACACATCACCTAAAAGTATACTACTGCCTTGAACTATGAATGCACACAATGCTCCAACCTACTCATTAGAAAATGAGATGTGAAAATATCACTTGTCTTAACATGGAGTCTTTGTCTGAAGGCCTCACTGATGTTGTGGAAGACTCTAAAGAAGCCACTCTGCTGCAGTGTCTTGGTAAAGTTCAAATTGTTAAGGTCAAACCTCAGTGTAAACTTGCTAAGTATCCATGACAGTAATCCTGTACTGCAGATCAACATGGAAAAAAACATGTTGATACTGCAGTTGTATGTGATGCAAGCATTTTACAGTGAGTTTTATATAATCCTGGGTTATTCAATGAGCTAAAATAAATAAGTCAACACAAGCACAGTTATACAAATGTACAGTAACAGTCTATTAAGCCAAAGTATTCAAACACAAAAAGTGCTGTCACCAACACAAGCCATTTGTTTAGAAATGCAAGCTGTTTTGGAAACAAATTCGGGATTGGCCTCCTTCACCGTGCAATGGTTTCCCCAGATGCATAAATAGAAATAAAAGTGTGTAAAGATGAGGAAAGAGATCTGGTATGAAGACCCTTTCCATAGCGGCCTCATTGCCCCGCCTAATGACATTAGCTTTGATTCCTCGGTGGCCACAGAATAGCTACATTCCACGGATTTGCTCGAACATTCAGTGAGAAACGCAACAATGGTTTCACCCACCTCTACATTACAATGGAAACACATTTTCCCCTCACCCTCAAAGGCCAAACGCGTATAAAGGATCATTGGGACCTGTTTAGACTGCATAATTACAAAACTGCAAGCAAACTATGAAGTGAGAGATAATGTCAGCTATGTTGTGTAAACTTTTTTTTGTTTTCGGCTTACATCTTACCACCCAGTGCTATTATTTCAGGGTACATGCCAGCACAAAACTATTCCCTGATCCAGAACACTGTCAACAGTAACACCACCACCCCCAACCTCCAAAACATAAGGATAATAAATGTGTGCACTATGCCCATCAAGTGTCTGCATGTAGCCAGGTTGCTACAGATGTGAAAATTATTTTGTACATGTTATGGCACAGTACCACTTTGTCACAACCATTCAAACTCAAACACGCTCAATTTCTAAATTTTAAGAAAGTATACCTGGTTTGAGAGCTTAAGATGACAGACACTAACCTTTGACCATGCTGATGATGCGTGTATGCTTCATTATTTAACATACAGTACATATTTTGGCTTTCAAACATGGCGTAGATATTGTTTCTTATAAACAGCACTAAACGTCAAAAAACAGAACAATCATCACAAATGGAGCACAGATTTGGCTATACTTCAGATCATCTTCAATAACAAATGATAAGAATCGGCTGATATGAGATCAGCAGCTGACTGGAGGCTGGATATACAGTAGTTTGTATTAGCCAAGGTCTCTGGCAGAGTGCCTATCTGTACAGGTGTTTCTTTTTCACGGACAAATAAACGTAAAAAGTGAAAGACAATGATACATGGCAACCGCCGCTTGAAAGCAGGCACCCACCGAGGGGATACACTCGCATTGCCTATACATGAACATTATATAGTCCATATTTAGCTTTAAAGTAGTGAACGCATTGCTGGACCGTACCAGCCAATACCAGAATAAAAGAGTGCCCGATAGGTGAGGAGGTTCCTCCGCCTCTCCTTCCTTCTCTGTCCATCATGCTAGCTCACCAGGAAGTCCCTGCTGTGTTCTGGTCCATCCTGTCTTCTCTATCAGTCCGTCTTCCTGTCACGCTCCTCGCCGACCTCCTCCACCTGAGGGCCAGGGAAGGCGTGGTGGTAGAGGTGCCTGTGATTGGCCGCTACATTATACAGCTTGTAGAGAGCCTGTGGAGCAGAGATGAACAAGGCCATTACAGTGAGAGATCTCTTGTTCTTCACAATCGCTGGAATGGTACGGCAGAAAATGTTAGGATAGATACAATTCGGCACTTTTGGGGTCAAAGTTGATGGGCAACGCCTCCAGAAAAAGGCAGAGTGAAAAAACACTTCAAGTGTTTCCTGGCAACCAGATGTTCCTATTTCATTAAACTAACAATGTTGAGGAAACTCTTAGGCACAGTTGCCCATCCAAGCTGTCCAAAAAGTTGCTCTTTATATATCACTGCCTTTGTAAATATTTCCACTTAGATTTCCACTTACCTCATTTGTGCTCCCCTGTAGAAAGGTATAGAAGGCATGGAAGGGAAAAATATATAATGTGAGCACACACACATATAACAAGTAAGAATATATTAATAGAACAAAAGATATAACAAAATAATGCATTTTTGCTGTACTGGTTCCTGGCTTATTTTTCTGCCACTGATTTAAAAGAGACCGTTGCCACCTAGTGGTTTAAATATCCCAGAAGTTACTGATTAAGATTTGTACTTCACTGTACGGATCCTTGTTTGTCAAAAATGTCGCTTTTTTGCTGCACTAGCTCCTAGCTGGTTTATTTCTTTATATGCAAATTTGTACTTGACTTCATGGATCCTTCTGTTTTTTTGTGTTTTTTTTTATTACCTGGTCCCACAGTGCGCCAGTCACCTGGTCAATGACAGCGCCCAGTTCCCGGTATTCCCCGGAGTATCGGATGTAGGCCCAGGTGCAGAGAGTGATCAATGCCAGGCCCAGGATCATGTTACACACGCTGGCAATGATGTCCACACCCACAAAGCCTGTGACGCCCGCAGCCACGTACATGACAAAGATGACCACAAACAGGGTGGCTGGTGTGCGGGCCGCGTGGAAGATGTTCTTGGAGTCATTGTGTTTGATATACTGGACAAAGACCTCGTCGATTTCTCCCTCCAGCTGCTGCAGGTAGCGGCGGCTGAACTCCTCGCCTCCCATCTTCTTCACCCCCCGGAATACTTGCAGGGCCTCCTCTCTGATGTTGCCGTGTCTGGCCTGCAGCTCGCTGGGGGCCAGGAAGGGCCGATCGCCCCCACAGACCTGGCGAAAGAGGGGAAACAGGGGGAAAGAAAGGAACGGGTGAATGTAGAAGGTTTATACGGCTGGTCGTCCGTGTCATACTTCCCTGGAATACTCCTTTGCCATTTCACCTACCTCCTCCATTTTCTTGTTGTACAAATCCTTTGCCGCTGCTACTGCTGCCAGGTTATTAGCCTCTGCTGTGGCCTGAGAGAGAACACATGAAAATATAGTGTGTTGATTTGTTTTGTAATCAACTACAACGCATAAGGATGCACAGTGTTAGACACAATGCTCTATGTTATGAATACAACAGGAAAAGATGTACCTGCAGCATGGATTTTGGATGCGGCAGCTCTTCACCTTGGTAAATTTTGATGTATGCCTGAAATAAAGAGAGGGCCAACAAAAATCAGAAACAGAATCTGAATGACTTAAATCGGCAAGTACAATAAATGTATAGGATTTTGCCTTGGTGACACTGGTGCAGAGACATATT
Organism: Rondeletia loricata; assembly: GCA_900302605.1. Lineage (NCBI taxonomy): Eukaryota > Metazoa > Chordata > Actinopteri > Beryciformes > Rondeletiidae > Rondeletia > Rondeletia loricata. The sequence continues at coordinate 33,793 of OMLI01087484.1, forward strand.
GGCAACTCAGAGTTTCACAGTTCATGCTGATATACATGATAAAAGGTCAACAAAACCTCATATGCAGTGCAAAGGGATAGTGCAGGAAATATGATGGCAGTAGACTATACATATCAATGTGCAAAGTCAACATTTAATATTCTGTATTTGTGTTGGCTCTCAAATACTATAGCATTTACCAGAGGAAGTCTGATTTATAGACACGATGGGGCTTATTAATCAATAAGCCCCATGCTCAGTTCTGACCTTGAAGTACTCCACCAGGCCTCGGCAGGTGATGTTGCTGCCGTTGATCTCCTTCACATCAAGGTTACAAGGGCTCAGCAGCCAGGGGACCAGAATCTGCAGATTGTTTATGAACTGGCTGTCGATCTCTAGACAAGGAGGAGAGACAATGGAGAAGAGACTATTTTAGGCAAGTATTGAAAAACAACAGTGTTTGCTAAAAAGAATTCCAACTGTGGTGGTATGTGGTGGTCCAGGAAGCGCGTGGGAAAGATCATCGCCAAAACCTTGGCCACCACATCTTCCAAGCTCTCCCTCCCAGGAAGTGGTTCCTAACAATCAGAACCAAAACAACCAGGCACAAGAACGGCTCCTGCTCCCGAGCGGCGGCCCTCGGCAACTGAAGTGCACACCACAACCCTACTGCACCACAATGGACAACAGCACTTTACTGCTGGTATCTAGCACTTTCCATACTATGGTCAATTCTGATATACTCAACTCTAGTGGCTCTATACTGGCTGTATAGTTACATATGTATACCTATTTATACTCTAAATAACCCAAGGGAACATTCTCTAGATCTCTATATATCTCTGTTTATTCATTTTTTCTATAGCTTTACTTCCATAGCTTCCTATCAGTGCAATCAGTCAGGCTCCAACAGAGAACCATCTGCATACTGTATAGATAAAAGAGCTATTTTTTTAATTTCTATTTTTATTTGTTTATATATTACTCTTACTTTTTATATACTACCGGTACTTATACTTATATACTACTGTGTTTATATACTACCTCAAAAAGAGATTCCCTACAGTACATTTCTACTTTGTTTTATGTTTAATGTGACACATGGGAATCAAGTCGAATTCCTTGTATGTACAAACTTGCTTGGCCCAAAAAAAAAAATCTGATTCTGATTATGTGAAGGCCCAATCCCATATAATATAGGGTGATATACACAATTTGTTCTGGTATGAACATTCATTAATTCGTTCATTTTGCAGCTGCATGCTATTTAGATGCTTATGTTTCAAGCTGGTCAGAGAGGTCAGAGAAAGCTGACAAATAACACTACTATTCTGCATTCACGAAAGGGCAAATGAAATAGCCGTATGTTGTAAGATGGAGGAAGTGTACCTTTGATTCTTCCATCGAAGTGTGGGTTAGTGGCCACCTTGAGGCCAGGGTGAGGCATCAGGAAACAGGAGATGTTGGTGAAGCAGGAGTGGATGTGCTTCCGCACGTTCTGCAGCTCCTCATGCTGGTTCTCTGAGATCTGCACCATAAACATGACCACACATATCAAATTAAGCGTGCTTGAAAAGGTTCAGTTAGCCTCATTTGGCTCTGTACTGCTATTGTTTTCCAACTGCCCGTTATCAGTGAGATATTTAACACCCAGGCAGAGGGATGTTTAATATGAACTTAATCAAATCTAAATGCAAATTGAAACGTCACTGGTTTAACTAATGTACAATCTTTGATCTTGAATATGACATTATGGATTTAATTTAAAAAAGATAACTTCCTGATTTGACTGAATTTAAAGTGAACTGACCTTGAGCCTTTTCTCAAGGAACTTCATGCCTCCTTCCTGTCCGTAGGGAAACTCGTATGGAAAGCTCCAGTCTCGAACTAGGAAAATCATGGACTGAAAAAAAGAAAAAAAGTCAAAGTGACTCTTGATTCAAATATGACTCTTGTTTGTGACATCAAGCAGATCTGGGTCAAACAGTATTTGCAAATAATTCTCAGCATCTGTTTTGACTTACTTTGAGTACCAGACAGTGCGTAGTGTCAGGTCAATTGTAAATCATAGGAAAAGTGTAATAAATTCACTTTCAAATCCTTTCTGTGATTGCCTAAACTTTCCTAGAATCTAGTACTCATTACATTGTCCTATATAAACTATCCAATATTCCAAGCCAAGAATAATTTATAAATATTATTTTATCCAGGTCCGATATCAAATTGTATCATTGTTGCAAATCCAAGAAATTAAAATAATATACCTGGAATGGTTTGAGGAAAGTCTCCTCCATGGCTAGTCTGCCATACTCAGTGAAGAGCTAAAATAAAACAGATAAGACTAAATCATTATCTATTTAAGTAACACAGCCATTTCTATGAAAGATAATTTATCCCCACTGGATTATGTCACATTAACAGGAATGTGTGGGACACTCTGGAGCTGTGAATTTGTTTGAATTTGTTATAAGAAATTCACCCACAGCACATACACATAAAGAATTGTGATATATCTACATGTCTGTTGATCGTGACTGGATGTATGTTTCACACAGTCAAATACAAATATCAATTTTTGGTTGGCAAAAAAGTTTAGAATTTTGATCTTGCTCTAAGAGTCCTCTATTATGCATCAGGTAATGTTAACAGTTACCTGCAAGTGCTGAAGATCATCCTCCTGTACATTCTGTGAGATGTTGTATACCTTAAAAAAAATTACAAATCCACATTTCATTTTGTTTAAAGCAATTCTGAGTGGAAAGAAATATCGCACACCCGTTTAATAAAACCATGTTGGTGTGTAGAACCAATACAGCATGACAGTCAAAGAAGAGAAAAATAATGTTCTGGATCGATCGAAAAACATAAAAAATAGCAAAATGTCAAAAGGAGAAATCCTGAACATTGTTTTGAACACTGAGCGCAGACCAGTTTTATCCTTTGATTGTCATATTCTTTCAAACCCAAATGCATGTTTATCATTCCCATCCATACATCCAGTGATCCACATTAATATGCAAAGGGGTTATTTATTTATATTTTTAAATCAAAATCCAATCTATAGCAGAGAGGACAAAGTAATTGTACCTGCATGGAGCTTATCATGGTGCTTAGTGCGAACACAGTGGCTGAATCCCTCAGGGTTGACTGGCTGTCAAACGTGCCCTGGGTGTCCATTAGCAGAACGGCAACCTGTGGAAGCAGACAGGATAACATATTAATCTGCTGTAATATAGTGTGTGTGTGTGTGTGTGTGTGTGTGTGTGTGTGTGTGTGTGTGTGTGTGTGTGTGTGTGTGTGTGTGTGTGTGTGTGTGTGACACCGAGTTTACAAAGTGCTTCACATCAAAACAGAAGAAATAGTATATGGAATACAAATGAATGAAACAAGGGACCGAGATAAATAAAAAGGATAAAAATAAAGAAATAAAAGACGGTGAAGGTGAATCATTACATAAAAGCCAGATTGAAAAGGCGATAAGTATTTAGCTAGCTAAAGAGTTCATCAGCAAGTCGTTCCACAATCTCGGGGCCCTTTTGGCGGACACAAGGTCAGGATCTCAGGTTCATAGGAGGTTAAAAGATCTGCAATAGAGCTAGGGGCCAAAACTTGCTGAGCTTTAAAAAATTATCGGCAAAATCTTGAAATAAATTCTAAAACTGACAGATGAACGAAGTCGGACGAGGATAAAAACACCTTGATATTTGATATATTCCTCAGTTGACTCTTAAACGAATCCTCAAAAGTCAAATCACTGTCAAAAACTGTGGTTTTACTGGGCAGCTCCTAAGTGTGAATGTGTGTAACTACATAAATATGAAATATGAAATATGAAAAATTGCATAATATTCAGCAAAACTCTTGCCTGGATGAATAAAGGTAAAAAAGAGGCAATCCAAAGCAATGGGGAAGAAAGTATTGTAGTATCATATCATATTGAATTATGTCATGTTGTACCTTATCGGATTTTGACAGACACAGGGATTCTACTTTATCCAACTAGAGAATGGTACAAAGACTCCACCTTTCGTCCGTCTGGCTTGTCCACCAGGAAGACCTCGCTCCAGATCTGGATCCCTGTGGTCTCCCTCTCTGAGCCCCCCCTCCAGGAGAAGCCGGTTAGAGGCTCCTCTGGATCCCCCAGCCAGGCTTCAGATGCCTGAACAACATGGAATCACAAGGGTTACCTCTTCAGGTCAGTTTCTCTGACAAATTACAAAAGAATGATAACTACTTTGTACTTAAGCTACTGTATATATATATGAATCTACATACACATTAATTAGGGTTAGACAGATATATCGGTTTGATAATATATCAGGCCGATACTGGCCTTTTATTAAATATTGGACATTGGTTAGTCACGTGGTCCAATTCAATTCTTCATTCATAGGTGTAATGCATCCCAGAGTTTCCCTGCCATTGAATAGGTGAGATGGGTCACCCTGCCATAAAGAGCTGCTAACCCTGAAATAATTTCATTATCCTGGGTTTGAATGGAGAGTTTTAGTGTCTCATGATGCCTAAATGCTGTTTCAGAGGCTTTTCCACCCTGATAAGAATACAATTATGGAGAGACACCAAATACGTGTCATTTTTGGACATGAAAATGCAATAATTTGAAGACATCGAATATCGGCACAAAATATCAGCTATCAACAGCTTCAATACAAAAATATCAGTATCAGTATCGGCCTGCAAAAATCCATATCGGTCAAACCCTAATATGAATGCATAACTATATATGTAAAAATAATATACACTCTTTTAAACACGCAGTAATTTAGTTGGTAATCACACTTCGTTCAGAAACTTCAACAACCGAAGTTGACCTCAAACAGCTGTAATAAAACCTCATTTTTCAAAGGTCAAAGGTCACGCGGCAGAGACGCGGAGACTTACATGGTTGTACATGTAACGTAGCATGAAGTCCATGAGGAAGGACTTGCCCTTCCGGAACGCCCCGGCCACAGAGATGGCCACCACCTCCCGGTCTCGGACCTCCTCTGCCAGCAGGATGCGGCTCAGCGCCGCCTCGTCCAGCTCGAAGGTGTGGTCATCCTTGACCAGCAGCACCTGGACAGGCCGGGCCCGTCCATCCGGCTCCTCCTCCTCTGAGCTCCAGTCGTAAACGTTTTTGTCACTGAAGGACCCTGCGGGACGAGTCAGAGACAAGGCATATTGAGTCAATTTACCAGCCGCTCAAGAGAAGGAGGGGAAAGAACCTGAGAGAAACAAAAAAAGAGCCTTCACCGAGGATATTTCCAACATTGAATAGGGTTGCATGCACAGAGATGAAGGCAAGATATCTGAATTAAGCAATCAGATTAGTTCAATTTGTAGAAAATAAAGGCACAGCGTTGATACATATTCACGTTAACAGTTATTTTCTATGTTGATATTTCCAAGATACCTTTCTATGTCACTACTAGTAATGACACTTGCATTTTTGAGGGATGAGTAATTATAACTGGGAGATCAACTAAAATGACGTGTTATTATATATGTGAGTGAGTGGACAGCCACGACTCCTCAGTGATGACGGGCAGATTCAGTACTCCATTATGCCTTCCTAGTCGTCCCAGATCAATAGCATAGCCAGAAAGCTTGTTAATACTAATAATGAATCATGCTACGCTAACCCATCTGTTCATATCCAGTGAGATCATGTGCATTCAGAGCTATGTCCGGAGCTTTCTGGGCAGTGACTCAGTCTGTTTCCCATCTCTGCTGTCTCATGGAGAGCGTGCAAGCTGCATGACCCTTCTGTACAGTTGAGGGACGCAGTGATTTCATGGTTTTCACTGGAGTGCATGGAAATTTTAGCTTGCAGATGCCATCATTGGAAACATTATGCTTGGGTTAGGCCATGTAATCTTTGCAAAGCACTGTTTTCACAGAATAGGATCTCTGGGAAAAGGAAGAATATCCTCAACCACATCACTCACAATTTAAGGAAGAAATCATCCGAGGTTCCTCCTCAGACCTGGAGAGGACTGAGAAGGCCTCACCCTGTGTGAGCCTGGTTAACCTGATCATACTGCTGGCCGTAAACACGCCCAGCACACAGGCTGCTCATCTCCTACTTAGCAGGGGAAGACGTCAGAGAGCCACTACATCATGCACTGGCGGCTTTAACTGGGTCAGTCCAGATAAACTCTCTTTAATGACTCTCTTTCCTCCTCCCTGATACAGTCATTCCTAGTAGGCCTGTGTCTAAAAGCTAACATGGGTCATATAGTGATGGCAGTGATAATTTGGATGTAGGTGATCATCATGATCATGGGGATGGTAGTGATGATGAGGACTATAATAATGATGCTGATAAAGATGATGATGACAATGATGACAAGCTATTTACTGATGCAATATCATATGATTACATGCTAGATGTACCATACATAATTACATGCTAGGCACACTGTGACAGGCAAACGCAAAAATCAGGAGGTTATTTCCAGGCCTGTGGGGCCTGTACCTCCCTACCAATGTGTTTCCAGGATGCTGTTCCTTGTAGTTTTCAGTAAGCTGTTTCTTTTTTTTTTATAGCATTCCTTAATGTTTGTAATTATTGTTATTGATCCAAAATCATTTTAAATGTGTTTCTATACACACCAGAATGTACATATTACTAATATTCAAACGTAGTGCCAGACAGAAACACGGTTTATTTCCCACTAGCAGTAACATCATATATTATCAGCATAAAAAAAAAGACACCGGGCCAATTGAACAGTAATGAAATCCGGAAAAAACAACAACTGCTTGATCACGGAGCCTAGAATAAACATGTAATTAGCTGCACTGCTTACACCCTCGCTTCGCCAGGAATAAAAGCTATACGCGCGTCAAGGAAACATGTAATATCAAATGTTGTACATACACTCACCCCAGCTGTCTCTGTCTTTACGGGTTTTCGCCATAATGATATCCTTATCCCTCTATAGCTGTTAATGAACGACCCTAGTCGGTAGTCATGAGTATCGGGATAGGGAGGATGCCTTATCTAGACCAAAACGATGCTCTTGTTACAGGAGGATGATGGAGCTTTTATTCCAAGCGTGCTGCAGGATTTATACTTGTCGCCAGGGGGCGATGTTGTCTGTTGTTTACCCCAGCTGTACAGCGAGCTGAGGCAGACTGGGTCCTCATGCTACTACAATAGGGGGGGAACGAATTGCGGTCCACTGTGCATTCTCAGTCACTACGTTAAAATATCCCTTTACCGAGTATGGCTGTTCTAATTGCGATCAACTCTGATTTCACCTGATAAATACAACAGCCATTATCAACTTTCATCGGTAGATGGCGGTAGTTGCACATCATTTGGCACACATGCTGCCTTCGGGTGCTGTCGGAAATATTGTATTTAGAAATTATAGGACTGGGGGAGTCGGAATTTTATATGATACCCGTGTTGCCGAGATATTACGTTTATGGGGTGGAGAGCATATAACTCCTGTCAGATACAAGTGAACTCATCAACTTTTGGTTGATGAGTTAATTAAAACATCAATAACATGCCTGATGCAGATTTTCTCCTCTTTATTCTGCGGCTGCAGCACAACGTAGTTTTGTGCCGCTTGATTTCTGAACTAAAACAGCATCCCGAAAAAGAAAAAAGAAACGTTTGTTACAGGCTCCATTTAGTTATTATTTCCGACCAAAAATACTTGAATGCGGGACAAGACGTATTTACGACCTGCGAACTTAGAACCGTGAGCTTTACGAGGAGCACGTGAATGCAGCAACAGAACTGCGACTCAAAAGAAAGCTAAGCTTAGCACAGACTGTCGCGTTTTCGAGTGACTTGCATACGTTTCGGAGTAAAACTTTATTTGTGTAGTTTTCCAGTTATTGTTTTAGATGCGAACCTGAAGCTTCTCTTAAACTGTCAACGGTGGAGAAATTACATGTCAACGTCTCTAACCTGATGCTGGATTTCTTACCAGTGACCTGAACGTTGCAGGGCTGAAGAGAGCAGCAGCAGACAGCTGAAGTTTAGTTTCCCCGAGAACAAAGGGACGCTTCTGTTTTGGGGGGTTATTCGACGCCATAATACAGTTACATGCTTCGAAAAGATTTAACATGCAAGACTTACTCATCCACCGTGTTTCTGCTGTAAAAGGTAGGCTCACTTGAGTTTAGAGCCAGTAGCTACGAAGCTAACGTTAGCTAGCACGAGCTGGTTAAACCCCTCACTCACCCTGTCCGGACTGGGCTCGGGCTATGTGCTGGAACTGACCGTAATGTCTTTGCCATACACACAAGCTACTGTTATATTCATCCTCTAATACTTGAAAGTATGGGTCCAAGTACTTTGAGTGCTAGTTTGAAGAGAAATTAGAAGAATAAATTACCCAAGTTAATGGTGTTGCGTGACTGATATAACTATATGTGACAGAATACCATCCATATTTAAGTTGTTATGTTTCCTTCAAAACTTTTCTCATGTGTCTTCTCATCAGGACATGGAACAGTGGAAGAACCGTCTATGTAACGACCTTCACTTCATGAAACCACTTCGCCACATTTGATCAGGCTCACTAAATGTAAAGGATCGTTTTGGTCAACGAGCGATCTAGCTGCCATGGACGTGTTTCCCCGGCCTAGCGGCGAGATCCAGAGGAGGAACCCGCAGCAGGACTTTGAGCTCATTCAACGGGTGGGAAGTGGCACATATGGAGACGTGTACAAGGTATGGCGCTTGGTTCCACATTATAGTTTGAGATCTCTTCACCCATGTGCATACCGCCACATGATTAATCAACCCATCATCCTAATTTAAGGCGGTGTTGTTTGTCAGTCATGAAAACATATGGCCAACACATTTGACAGTAGCTATTGAATGAGGACCAAGTTCCACATCCGTTCTACTTGCCTCTTTCAGTGAGATGAAAATACATCATTTGGCTGAAATTACTGCAGTTGATGTAATGTTGCATTGTTAGCTATTGCTATATTATCATCGACTGCACTCTGTTTTTGATCTCGGGTGGTTGCAATTTTGGAAGAAAGTTACTGTAGGATTGAGTGTACATTTTTCATTGACATGGAGCTGGAGAGCAGACACCTAGTTGCTGCACTGTACAAAAATTATATGTGTAACTTTTTGCTGTCTTTAGGATTACTTATTATCAACAACAAATAAAGGAACTAGTTCTAGAGAAAAATTATCTTGGTAAACAAGATAATTTATCAGGCCTTTTTCTCCTGTCTGTTGGGTCAAGTGAGGTGTATTGTATTGGAGAATTTTCTTGTTGATCCATCTGCCACAGATGACTAAGCGGCCAATTTGATCCAGTGTGTGATAGTTCAGGCTGCCTGTCATGGCCCCTCGCCTCACAAAGCCATCTCTGGCAAGCAGCCCCCCTCCAGACAGGCCGCTGGTGGAATGCTGTGCCTGGTATTCTCCCAGAGCACACAGGCTCAGGGCTGATGCAGGGTGAAATACGATCAGGCCCCTGTACAAACACGCGTTTCTCTATGGGTGTGTTCCTGTACTGACAGCGGAAATACTTAAAATTGGGAAAAGTCCTCATCTGGCCTGCTTGCGCAGTTGAATTTTAATAGACACGGCATTCCTTGCCTTGGATTAATGTAGCTGATTGTGTATACGTTTGAAGGGATAATGACACCTTGATCTTAATTCTTAATATTAGGGCCTGGCTGATAGATTATTTTAAAGTTCTGATACTATTAATTGGGAATCACATATTAATGCTATTTTATATAGGTTATCTGTTATGATTTATTTTTCATCATTGTGTCATATCATTGGTACTCAATGTAATTTGTCATTATAATTCCCCTCTACACAAAACAAGCACATTTTCTACAATAATTCTTATATACTCTGGGATTTTGTTTAGAATTGTTCTTTCTTCTTAAAAGTTTACTGGATAGTAAGTGTTAAAATCTGAAATTATAACTCATTGTGCCAGAATCTCATTTTTATTATGCTAATTTTGTTTTTGCATTTGCATCAGTGAAGCAAATGGCAATACCTGTATCTATGAAAGGCCAATATAGGTGCACAGAGCACCAATACCAGTCAGTACGTATGTCAAAGTTGGATGCTTGCTTATTTTGAAGACTGTCGTTTCCTTAGTGTCCACATCCTCTCTACAATTAGTCGAGCCTTCGCTAGAAGTAGACCTAGACATCAGGCACACCTGTTTTCCCAGAGTCTGACATCATGATTGATCTTCTTGTGTCAGATCTTGTCTCTTTCCACCATGTATAAGAGGTCTGCTACATGCCAGATTACTCTCTCCCTCCAGCCAAAGGTTGTTTAAGGTTGTTAAAGCTGTGCTGTCTGCTATTTTAGAACATTTTTTAACAGTCCTGTGTTTTGAACTTCTCCTTTTTAGGTTTAGTTCTCAGGTTTGGTTTAGCTATCCTGGGAAATGTAAGCCTAGACACAGGTTGTGAGTAACTGTTTAGCTGTTAACTGAACATAGTTAAAGTGGGTTTAAGAGTCACTGACTTCCTAAGTTGAAAATACATATTTTAAAAAGCTCTAAACCTAATATATGCACCATAGTAAAGATACAGCATAGTAAGTGTGCCAACAGTAAAATATTATTGTAAAATTGTTCCTGTGTCTCTCTGTTATTTGTTTATGTGCGTGCATGTGCAGTATCAGTGGCTGAACAATTCCAAACGGTGTGTGGGAGATTGTTTATATGTCTGAGTCACCAGCACATTCTCAGTGTTGAAAGGTGGACATGCTAGACGGTTTTATGGTTTACAGGTGATTTAGCTGTTCAGCCTATCGCTTTGCTCCCACGGCTTAGGAAGCATGCTGTCTTGACCTGGGTTTGGAACTCAATGCAACCTACTTTTGGATATAAATTTCATAGATGATGGATAGATACTTTTTAAATCTATTGGGGTAAATTGAGGTGTCATCATTGGCATAATAGAATATGGCATTGTGAAGATGGTAATACAGAAATATTAAGAAGAAACCACGAATATAAAGAAGCAAAAAAAGTATGTTACCTTAAATTTGACTACATTTTATTTGTATTTTTTTAAATTTAAACCTTTATTTAACCAGGCAGGTCACTTAAGAACAAATTCTTATTTACAAGGACGGCCTGGGAAGAGGTAATTAGCCTCTTGAAGGGAAACGGAGGGGATCATATTTTTTTTAAACAGACAGAACATCCAACAAAGAGGAACAGACCAGACAATAACAGTGACATATAGTACATGGCAAAAACAAAACAGACAATGTAGCAGGGACAGGCAGGAGGCAAACACGATGCAAATGCAAAGGCATAAGACAAATCATTACAGCAAGCATATGGATATAAAAAGAAAGAAAAGAAGACATCGAAACAAAAAACATGCAAGACATATAGGACAGGACGTAAGCATAAATCACAAGTTGACATCTGTAACAGAGATGTTTACAGATTGTTATAGTTGTGGACAGACAGTGTTTAGCCCCTCTTTGGGCTGGCCATGGGTTGACCTAATGACCTCAGGTGTTGATGCTTGTTTAAGAGGACTTTTGGTTTGATTTTAGTTGGCCCAGTTTGAAAACATACCAAAGGTAACCAATAATTATGACTAAACTTGTGAATGTAATGATGTTGAATTTGTCAAATGGAGCTGCGTGATAACATGTTCTCCAATTGAGTGTAATTGTTCATTTCCACTCCACTTCTTACATTGGCAAAAGGATCATCCTAATGACATTCATCGCTCTCATGCCCATGTACGCCGAAGCTGTAACTGATGTCACAACAGTGCATCATGTTACATAATGTTATTGGTTTTGTCATTAGAATGAACAGTTGAACAACAAGCTATGATTTAGGCTGATGGTAACATTATTATGATATTCCCAGCCTTGCTCAATTGTGGTGTTTTGTGTTTCAGGCTCGAAACATACAAACAGGAGAGCTTGCTGCTGTGAAGATTATAAAGTTGGAACCAGGTAAGAGTGATTATGTCATTATCTAATTTGTTCACATCTTAATGGGACAAATATGCTGTTTTTTGGGTGCCTATGTTATGGCAGAGTTCCTGTCAGGGCTGGAAAGTCAGGAAAAGTCTGGAAAATAAATTGATAATTTCCAGGTTTTAAAAAGTTTGGGAATGCACAAAAAGATAGAAAATATATTGTTGTCTAGTGCCAACACTCATGACTGCACATTTTTATGTAGTACAACCCAGTGTCATTTGACATACTTTGATATTTGTTGTTATAATGTTGTTATAAGAATAGTCTTCAGTTTATAGAGTGCTTGGGCCTAGTTGTCCAACCTGCCTGTCAGCATTAATCAAATTGAATATTGACCAAAATATCAAATCCACTGAGAAATTATGGTCTGGAAAAAGTATGGAATTTTAGAAAGGAAATGTCTTTAAACCATATTATGGGCCTTATAACAATAAACACAATACAATAAACAGTGAAACTCTTTGAGACGGTGTCACCAACTTCACCACCTCTCAAGCAGAGACTGTGTTCAGCAGGCGAGGAGGATATTTATGACCAGTGGCCATTAGTGGCTGGCAACAAATCAAAACGTTTCTAGAGGAAGCACTGATGACTGTGCTCTGCTTAGGGTCTGGACTGGTGATGACCTAGTGACAGAGTTAGTGTGATCCAGATTAGTGGGATTACGAGAGGGCTTTGTACCACCGGCAACCAGACAAAACCCAGATGATTACCGGTCATTGGAGGAAGAGATTCCCTTCTGTGTGTTTTCTCTTTCATTCACCATGTCACTGTTGGTGTTATGCTGGGGGTGAGGGGTTGTGGGCCTAGTGGTATATTTTTGTCTGAAGTTCACACGTGTTGATTTTCTCCAGTGTTAGCCCGATCATCATGTCCTCTGTTTGAGCTGTAAACACAAGATGATCTGTTTAAAATGGGCAGATCAAGAACTCACTGTGCTGATTTTAGTTTTCTTTCTCCTGATCAGTCAGCAGAGGTCTTGAGCTCTAATATAAGGCCTAAGACATAGTCTGCTGGAATATAGCAGGAGGAGGGGATTAGAATGTAATGCAGTGTGTATGTGTGTGAAGCAGAAGATCAGGGGGCTTAGCTGCAAGTTGGAAGGAAGACTGGAGAGGGACAGGTTGTTTTCTTGCGTTCATGACTCTTGAGATTACATTAATAAATTCCACATTCATAGTGCTTATCATTTGCGGAAACTTGCAAATCTCTGAGCACTTAACAGGTAAAAGAAAAAGGGGGACAGTAATGCTAAACAGATGAACAGTGAAAAATGGCAACTGCAAGTACAACTGGGCTTTAAAGGGTTAGTTCGGTATTTTGGACATAATGTCTCATTTACGACTTACCCATGATGTTGTTGATTGATGGAGACCATTTTCAGCTGATTCCATGCTGTCCTTCTTGTGGACAGAGACTAGTGCTGAAACGATTAGTCGATTAATCGATTAGTCGATCGACAGAAAATTTATCGATTTGAATTTTGATAATCGATCAATCGTTTTAGTCATTTATCAAGTAAAAATAACAAACATTTGCTGATTACGGCTTCATAAATGGTAAGTTTTGCTTGCTTTTCACAGTTTCATATAATTATAAAATGAATACTTTTTTTTTCTTTGCTGGTCGACAGACTAAGTAAGCTATTTTAAGACTATTTAAGACTCACTTTGGGCTCTGGTAACTTGTGATGGGCATTTGTCATTATTTGAGAAATTTTATAGACTAAATGATTAATCGAAAAAATAATCGATAGATTAATTGATAATGAAATAATCGTTAGTTGCAGCCCTAACAGAGACATGTTGCTAATGCTAGCGCAACCCAAAGGTACCGTGGTAGCATCCACTACAGGGCTTGACGTTAAGGATTTTTTCTACTGGCCCTGCCGGGCCAGTTGGTTAGTGTTCTACTGGCCCCACCAATATTTTTACTGGCCCAGCTATAACTGTTATTTTTGTGTTTTTAAAGATAGATGCTGCATAATAAAAAATGCCAGTCTACAGTACGGATAAAATGTAATTACTTACAATAATGGTACATTCAGTTCAATTTATTAATTTCATTGGGGTTCAATTTGAACAGATTTTAACTCCTCGTCTTTCAATCCCAAAAAAAAAACAGTTTAGTATATACAGGCACACACACACACAGACCTCTATGCAGTTAATATTATAAACACTTCAATTAGATCGCTTTCCCCTATGCTCTTTTCTATGCTCTCTCTCAGCCCCTCTCCCCTGAACGTAAATGCGTTTGCTAACGTTAACGTTACTCACCTCCGACAGGCCGTCACTTTGGTACTGTGTACCGATGTCTACGCCGTTCTCATTCAACAAGGCTAGGCTCTTTTCATATGCCAAAAAGGGCTGCTCATGTTTCACGGTGTGGTACGCTGTATTAAACAGCTTCTGGTCCGTTTCTTGTGATATCCGTGGCGATCACATTGAGTGGTCCGGTTTCTGGGTTGCTAGCCACTCTTTTAGCTAGTATACAAGTCAAGCGCTGCCGGCGTGCCGGCGTGCGCGTTGAGGGCT
>OMLI01087485.1:0-10282 GCA_900302605.1 Rondeletia loricata
TAGGATGTTGGTTTTCAGCTTCTGCATGAACACCTGGTTGTAGAAGACGATGATGGAGTCATAGAGCCCCTCAGTGATCAACACCTGCTTAAAGGTCTGCAACAAAGAGAGCGAGATGAGAAGGGGAGTTCAAAAGACTTTTACGTCATGATTCAAATCTAGGCGTGATCAGAAGAGCAGAAGGCCGAGCTAACGGGTGAGAGACTTAGGCTACGTCCACACAAGCGTTTTAGCACCGTTTCAGAAATGATCTCCGTCCATACTAACACGCCTGAAAACGCAGGGCATGTGCATGCCGGTGTAAACAGGAAGCAGATTGTCTACTCTGCGGTTGCTTAGTTGCAGAAAATACCGTTACAAAGAACAGCAATGGCGAAAAGTAAGAGCAGAGATTGTAATTCGCCTGTAATTCGTTATCCATGTTGAATTAACCGCTGGTAGTCAAGGCTGATAGTTGTCGTTTGTTTTCTTCCTGAAAAGGGCCACGTGATAGGGGCGTGATGAATCAGGGAAGGACACGTTTCCACCCGTCCACACTAAAACGCAACCCCAGAGTTTTCAATCTAAAAAGGGGTTAGCAGCGTTTTCAAAAGTCTCAGTTTTAGGGGTTCGAAAACGCAGTAGTGTGGACGCTAGGCGTAAACGTAGCAAATGTTATGCGTTTTCAAACGAAAACGTATTAGTGTGGACGTAGCCTTATTGGGCAAGCGATTTCAAAAGGTCACCTCACCTCCTGACGGGTGTTGGACATGTTCTTCTTGTATGCCGTGACGATGGTCTTGAAGCGCAGATCGACATTCTTCACTTTACATATGGCATACATGGCTGACATCATCAACTACAAGAACAATGAGAGGTAGTTGTGAGAGAGAGAGCAGGAGAGAGAGATGGAGAGAGAGCGAGGAGGAGCAAGAGAGTGTGACAGAGCAAGAGAGAGACAGAGCGAGAAAGCAAGATATTGAGAGAGAGTGAGAGACAGCAAGAGATAGAGAAACGCGAGAGCGAGAGAGTGAGCAAGAGTGAGAGCGAGTGAGAGTAAAATAGCAGGAGATAGAGAAACATAGTGAGAGAACATTTGAGCGCGTGACAGAGCATGAGAGAAAGTGAGAGCGAGAGAGATTGAGACAGAATGAGAGCGTGAGAGAGCGAGAAATAGACAGAGCGAGAGAGAGAGCGAAAGACAGAGCAAGAAAACAAGAATGAGTGAGCAAAATATAGAGAAACAGATGAAATGATGATAATGTCAGGTTCGGGTGTTACCTGGTCCAGATGACGGTCTCTCATCAGCTCATACTCGTGCTGCAGAGTGTGCTGGAACAGCGTCCACATGATGGGCTCCAGTTCAGGGTGGGAAGACAACAGGTAGGAACAGAGCATCTTCAGCCTCATGTAGGCCAGTCGGTACACTACAGGTAGAAGAGACAAGAGGCAGTTGGACACAGATAGCAGCAGCACACACAGTAACCACAAGTGACACTTACGCCAAATTCAGACCAACAGCGATAGCGTTTTTCCGCTAAGCGTTTTTCCGCTAAATGGTTGTGTCCTAAACGTCCGAAACCTCCCCATCACCTTCGTGTGCCTCAATAATATGCTACCGATGTGAAACATGCCAAAGACGGAGATTCCACTGATGGTGTGATTTCGGCGTTAGGGCGGGAAAAGGTGCTGTGCCTCGCTTCTTATTAGGCAGAGTGGAGTGCTTTCTAAAGCTGAGAAAAGTTCAACTTTTAAGAGGAGCGCACATGACATGAACTGCACTTTTGGTGAGCCGACCAATCACAAAGAAGAGGAGGCACTTCCCCGCAACCTGGAGCGGTTGATTTTAAGTGTGAGTGCAATCCAGATTAAAGCCAACATATTTATTTAAGGATTTGCGTATAAATAAATAAAGCCAATGGGCCAATTATTAGTTGTCATTTTCCCTTTTTTGAGTTTCTACAAATGCATTGACACATCATAACCATATTTGTTTTGCTTTCAATTTGTTAGAAATACTCAAGTCAAATAATCAGCCACTGACAGTGAACTGGACACTCCCTGAATTTTACTTTACATTATTTATCACCATTGTGAAGTGAAGGCTTGTCCACACATCTGTTATGATTAAACATTTTATACAATAAATCATTAACCTACAGAACCATGTGAATTTTTTTTATTTTTATATATGGTTTGTCTGTCAATTATGGGAAATGTAACTGAACCAATAAAAATCTGGAACAAAGTCACACCTCTGATGTGAACCAAATAAAAAACAAACTACAGGCGAGAGCTCAAATGACATCTTACATTTTTTGTAGAAGAGGCTGAGAGAGTTGGACTTGGGCTGTCGTGGGGTCTGGCCAGCAGGCTGGGTAGGAGCCTGAGAGGCAGGCTGAGAGCTGGGCGTGGCCGAGGACTCAGGAGGCAAGACACGGTGGCTCGGACGCATGGGGGACAGATACCTGTAAGGGTGAAAGAGAAACCCAGTGTGCTCTGTCAATTACAGCCCCGACATTAGCATGGATAAAATTATACGCAGTCATTTCTGAGTGATTTTTTCCATTAAAAGTACAACACAAACCACAGCTAATAAGAGGTGCATATCTACAGAGAATAAGGGTCATTGTGACTATGAGTCATGGGTTTTAATAGATAACATAAGTCTGAAACCAAAATCAAATCAAATGGTTAACACCAAAATGTCAGACTGAGCAACAATCTGCAGCTCCAAATCCACAGTCAAATATTGAAGTTATACTATGCATATTCTCATTCAAAGTGTATAGAGCAATTTGGCAATTCCAATCATGCCCGAACACTTGACAGAACCTATTAATTATTAGAATAACCTATTAACAATGATATTTCTAAATGGTGATAAGTAAAACAAAAGCCAGACATTATTATATTATAGATTATCTGTCCTGCATTTGGCAAATCATTGTTTAACACACCTTTCCCATGAAAATATTTCATAAACCAGGTTCCAATACATTTACATCATCTCACTGCAGAACGAACAGCTCCAAGGTTAGCAATGATTATCAGTGCTGTATTGAAGAAGCACTACACTACTCCTTCACATCTGATCTTTAAACCTCTTTATAAAATGTATAGATGCCGTCCTCATTTCTGATTGGTTGAGACTCACCACTCACACACATGTGTTGCTTTGCAGACATGCTGTTTAGCTACTTTTCAATAAATATTTTTCTAGGCAGAAAAATAACATTTAATTGTTCAAAATAAAATATTTCTATTCTGAAAATGTTTTTTCTTTTTATTACCATGGTGCTTTATTGCAGTTTTATAAAAGTATGAAGCCACTCAAGCTTGTGACACCACAGTGGTTTTAGAACAGCTAAGAGGGTTTTAGGCCTCTTCACTGTTCTAAAATCACTGTGAACTACAGCCTCGAGTGGCTTTTTGCTTAAACATACCCTTCACTGACTGAAAGACATCTGCATACCAGAAACCAATAGACAGAGTGTGGGGTGGTAGACTCACAGGTCAGCTGCGGTGTGGTTATGCTGCAGTGGCTGGTTAAAAGCGGCAGGGGTCTCCACCTGCTCTGCTGGGCCCTCCTCGTGCATCTGTTTCAGCAGCTCAAACAGAGGGGAGCCCTGGGGACACACAAACATGATTATTTACATTTAACCAAGCAAGGAGTCATGCAGTTCCTTCAAAGTGCATCTAAATCATGTTGAGAGACTTATTAATGTTGTTGATCTTTTCCCCCCCAAATCCTTGCCTGGAAATTGATTCAGGAAACAAAATTTGGACGATAGGGAAAAATTGCCCCACAATTGCTTATGAGGTTCGTTTTGCCACCTCTGCCAAGGCTAGAAGAAGCTGATCCCAAATCAGCTTTAACAGCTGGTAATGACACCTCCTCCAAACGCAAACAACTTCCTATAGTGAAGATGTAAAAATAGTGAGCAACCATGCTATACTTTTCTGACATCTAAACTTTTGCAATGATGGAACACCAGGCAGAGATTTGTTAATCTGATCTGACAAGTAAGCACAATCTGATACTAACATACTGATAGGCTGATGCTGGCAGTTATTATTAATCATAACACTCACTGCTGTTATTGGAGCAAGTGAGTTATGAGGGAACCTATTATTGTGTTTGCATTGCAATGTACTTTTTGGGCTTGAGGAAATAAATCAGTTGTTCACAAAACGTACAATCATGAAAAGGGCTGAAAAGGAAAAATCAAGGTTAAGAAGATAAGAGGTTAAGGTTGAATAGATCATTAATGATAATGAAATATGAAAAAAAGAAACATAACACTGGTATGCTACTTTGCAATTCTGCTAGTGCTAGTAATATACTTCATGGAAAGCTAAAACAATTTTCCCAGAGCAAGAGGTTCGACAGCATTGTCAAGTCCTTGACAAGGAATTCACCACATATTAAAAATGTTTGGAAAACATTTATATTTGCGTCTTACTCATCAAATGACCTTTCCAAAAACACAATGGCTAAATGCAAACAAAGGATTAACAATACATTTGTTCCTCATTTTATGTTGACCTTAGGACTAAAGACACTCCCCCGCAGTATTGTAACGAGACCAAGATATAGTCATACACATGGAAAACAAACAAACTCAAATCACATAATTATTTTACTAAAAAAAAGTATTTCCTCTAAATACCAACACAGCTAATAGTCATGCCTCTAACAACAACACACAGACGATTACTTTGGCCACATGTCAAACAACATTTGAGTCAAGATCAAAGGCGTGCAAGTGAGTGGTGCACGTACATACTGGCATGTATCCACAAAGAAACAAACCTGAGATGAGATCAGGCAAAGTAATGGGTGGGGTTTACAATTCACTCACACAGCAATTCTGCAGGTACAGACTTGTCATTAGTAAATTCCCCTTCTTGTCATTCTTGCTGCTCCCTGCTGACGCCATTGAATGCTTTAAGAGGAGTCTAAGACTTGTAATGGATACTGACACTGATACCTCCATATAAGGTTGAACAAAATCATGACATGAAATTCCCGGATTCACTGTTCATCAGCCTTAGTTTCTTGTCCCTAAAAAGTGTTACATGTTTATTTGTTTGAAAATGATCATGTAAAACAAACGAAAAAAATCCTAATAAAATCAATAAAATATGATTAGGCTATGCTATGTATTAGCAGGTAATTAATGAAGTGGTGAAATTGGTGGATTGATCCAAACACAGCTATGGCAGTCAAGAAGTTAGCAATTTAAAATGAAAATCAAAAAACATGGGCCACGCCCATCTCTGGCTGAGTCCCACTGTTCAGATTACAGGTGACTGCATAAACAAGGCAGAGAGGACTTTGACTCTGGTGGATGCTCCTCCCTCTGTGTCTCAGCAGTCCAGTGGGTACTTTGTGTTAGTCTCTGACAAGCAGCCTGCTATGGGTCTCTGCTTAGCGGTCAGGCAGTAGCAGAGTGAAACCTCTGGAGCATAAGAGTAAGGATCACCATGCCCCCAGGGGATGCTGCAGAAACAGACTTCAGACTTCAGACTTTATTAGACAGGACAGAAAAGAGAAGACAAGGAAAGAACCACTCGACTGCTCACAGACTTGAGGAGTGGCACATGACTCTTCTCTCAAAGGGAATAGACATTTCAACTCTGGAAGAAGAGACAAAACTCTGGAAACTGCCTTCACATAAGGATTATAGGAACCAGAGGACAACATTCACTTACTAAAGGAGGAATTAAAGTTAAGGATTGTCTAACGACTTTGGATACCAATACAGGTATTACTAGGAGTTGTTTCCAACTTTTCTCCTCGATACCACATAACATCAAATTAGACATTAACAGAGAGAATTCTTCGAAGTATTTGGTGACTGCCTTTTGCCTGCCCAAATCCAATGTCAATTTTTCCAGCCTATAGCCCATGGTGGGCTAAACGAGTTGAACTAGTAATTTTACAACTGACACAAGCTAAGTGCTCCGATATTCTTTAAAGATCAATTCAATTAAGCAAAATCACCAACTCGCTCTAAAGATGTATAATAGCACTCTACAAACTGATAACATCAATACACTGGGCTTGAGCCAAACACTCATGAGCTGCAATAAGAGCGATGCCTTTAAGTACCCCCTCTACACCTCAGTTTTCAGCCTGGTGTTCATAGTTGGACTTCTCTTCAACATGGTCGCCGCATATATTTTCGCCTGTACGTTAAAGCTGCGTAATGAGACCACAACGTATATGATGAATCTTGTGATTTCGGACTTGCTCTTTGTCCTCACCCTGCCTTTTCGGATATTCTACTTCATTAGGCGTGACTGGCCATTTGGCAGGGTGCCATGCAAGCTCTCTGTGTCACTGTTCTACACCAACATGTATGGCAGCATCCTCTTCCTCACCTGCATCAGCATTGATCGTTTCCTGGCCATTGTGCACCCATTCCGGTCCCAGACAATTCGCACCAAGAAGAATGCCAAACTGGCCTGCTGTGCCGTGTGGATACTGGTTCTGTCCGGCAGTTTACCCTCAGGGTTCCTTCTGGACACCACTTCACCCAAAAATGTCAACTCTTCCTCCATCTACTGCTTTGAGAACTTCTCCAACAAGCAGTGGCAGTCCAAGCTGTCCAAGGTGGTCATGTTTATTGAGACGGTGGGCTTCATCATCCCACTGATGCTCAATGTCTTCTGCTCAGTCACGGTCCTTCAGACACTGAACAAACCCCAAACCCTCAGCCGTGGAGGCCAACTCAACAAGACAAAGATCTTACGGATGATCATTGTGCATCTACTCATCTTCTGCTTCTGTTTCATCCCCTACAATGTCAATCTCATCTTCTATGCCCTGGTCCGCACCAAAGTCCTGAAAGGATGCTATGCAGAAACAGTTGTCAGAACGATCTATCCCATTGCTCTGTGCATAGCAGTGACCAACTGCTGCTTTGACCCTGTCATTTACTACTTCACCTCAGAGACCATTCAGAACTCCATCAAACGCAAGTCCATGGCAGCACACAATGACGGCAGGCTTTTTAGCAGACTGGAGATGGACACCATACAAAGCAGTCCACATTCTACGCCCAACAGTCTGAGCCTGAGAGCCAAAGTCTTTCACAATGAGTCTACTGTGTAATGTCACCTGTATGATGTGACATGATTAATAATTTAATGAGTATTGTTGGTGAAACTCAATTCTAATCTGAGGTCGTAGCAGAGTGGCCTACAGGACCATAACAACACAAAAACACACAAAGACACTGTGGTTACTGAAGAGCTCTCCCATCTACTGGACAGCAGAGACTATTTACTAAGAATTGAGACTATTACTCAACCAATTCCTATTCAATTAATATAGGAGTGGAACAAGTGAAAGAGAAAACATTAAAGTAAAAAAAATGTTGTGCCTTAGGGTAACAAATACAACAGATTACAGAATATAAAATCAAACAACAATCAAAGATGGCTGTCTCGGACTGGACCAATCACATCTCAATATGCTAAAAGCCAGCAGACGTCACCTGGTTCAGTGGGCGGTGGAAATGTAACCCTTAAGGCAATATGGGTCAGAATACTCAATTACAACACACAAGGTAGAGAGGTCTTTCACATTAAACTCTTCCTTCATTCTATTAAGGAATATATTTGAAATTGTGGATGGGAATTAGTGGAAAGACACAGATGTATAGGTGATACTCTGGTGTATGGTGCTTCAAAATAAATGTGTCAGCAATTACACATAACATATTGTGACTTCAAGTCTGCCTCTGACCAAATTCCCTTTTAAAGAATTCTGCTTTGGCAATGCTGAACCAGTATTACAGCACTGTCTTTTATGTAGTGTACAGTGTAGTGTTTAAATATTTGTGGCATAACCAAGAACATTCTAAGCACTTTACAGATAAACATGTTCTATAACAGCCTTTGTGAATTATACTGAAAGTGAATAAAAAAAAGGATATTAACTTTGAAATGTATTTGACTGTTGTTCAGTTTCCTGGTTGGTAGAGTGGGGTGTAGAGAAAACATATTTTACATTAACAGATGGTTATCAGTTGTTCACATACGTCATTTTATCTGGGTGACACCGAAACAATTGACTTAGACTTATTAGTCATACAGTTACTAACAGGTAGGAGACTGTGGCAATACCATGAATCCCCAATGAGTCAATCAATTTCAAATGCTGGGTTTTTAACAGATTACAGGTGTGGTCCATAAGTGCCAGATCCACAAACACAGATTACAAACACTGCCAAGGGGTTTCTCTAAATAATGTGTCATTTATGTAGGCAATTTAGGAAGGGTAAGAAATATCAAGACATGTCAAGAAGTCACCCTACAGCATATCTAAGGATATGACAAAACTGTTTTTGAGGAAACTCAACCAATTTCAGGTGAATTACAGCAAGGGGAAATTGTTGTTTTCCCCCAAAACTCTAATTCACAGACTAGATTTCATTTTCAAGCTACGGTGTTGCCTAAATGTAAGTAAATGTGTTCCATCTTGTAAGAGCTGTGTGCTACAAGACCGAGCGTTACTACATTCCTGTTGAGAGGCATCCCTTGAGGGTCTTCTCTGACAAGGGTACATTCATCATCACCATTCTCCTGATGGAAATAATTGTGAAACCAATGCAGGCGAGTAAGCACATGCCTCTTGAGGGAGAAGAATGCAAAATACAGCACAGCGGCTGCTGCAATCCTAAAAAGCGTTATGATAAATAACAGTTATAAGTTAACTTTTTATTATTTAAGCAATACATTAAAAACAGTAGCATCCCTGTGAAAAACCATACAAACCCCAGTTTCTAAAGTCTTATTTAGACCAAGTTTTGCTTCCTCACGCTATGGTGTGTGATACAAGTAGGCTTACATTCAGGATGCAACTGGATTATTTCCACGCAGCACAAATGAAACAGTTGTCAAATTATACTGGCTTAACGGTCTTACCATATCCACAAAATATTTAATACAAGGTTTACCTAGATCAAAGAGATTATGCATTCTTTAAATTTAGGAAATGTAACTGAATTTAATTCCAAAAATAAACTTGGCACGTTCAGAAATGCTTAACTGAATGCAAATATTGAAAAGAAAACTATTACTTACACACCAGCTCATTTCCATCTGTAATATTAGCCTTGAGCCAACCTTGTGTTTCACATTGTATGAGAATTAAGAAGGTAAAGTTGTTCTAAAATAGATTTTACCAATATATGCTTGAAACAGTACTTTCATGAATGTTACACAATGCTTTGTTTATATTAGGACTTGTTAAATAATTTGTCTAAATGGACTAAAAATGAGATCCTCAGGAAGTTTCTGTTGGACAGCGGTAACAAGGAGTAACCACAAGGAGTGTATAGGTTGTTGTACTATATGTATGAGTGTGTGTGTGTGAGAGAGAGAGAGAGAGAGAGAGAGAGAAAAAATTGACCCTAGCCTGTGTGTAAATGTAGGCGTGAACTGATAAATTGTTCCAAATAGATCACTGCTAGTGTGTGCACTAGTACAGCACCATAAGAATTCAACCTCCTGCTGAACATCAACTGACTAGAAATATAACTTTATCACAATCTCATTTCATTAATGAGATCCTGATACTGGTGAGTAACCAAAAGTTCTGTCCTGTCTATTTCAATATTCTCCTCAGCATTGTTTAATTATACGTGGAAAAGTGAGTTTTATATGTATCCAATAGAATTATTTAGATTTGAAAAATATTACATTTTTATCAAATCAAGACAGCAATCAGCTGAGAACTTATGCAGGTTTGATAGAAACCATCCACTGAATTGAAATACAAGTGCAATTGAAATACAAGTGAATTGAAATACAAGTGAATTGAAATACAAGTGACTGTATGCAGTCATTTAAAAATATTTTTGCAATCTTGAGCAAAGTCCTAGAGGAGAAGGCTGATAATGATATCTAGAGCGAAATTCCCAGGTGGGATTACAGACATTAAAGTGATACTGACATCAAAATTAGACTTTTCCTGTTGATAATCGATGTTCAAGCGTTCAAGGGTGTTAGCGGGTGGAGAAAACCCAAAATTTGACCTACTGACCCCTGGCGATCGGGCCATATTGGATCGGGTGGTGCTGAATTTCCATGGGGTTAATCCTTGTACCGCTTTCCATCACCCCTGGATATTTGAAATCCATCGGTTAACATTGGATAAAACCCCAATATTTGACCTTTTGACCCCTGGCATTCTGCCATCGTAGATGGGGTGGTGCTGTATTTCAATGGGGTTCGTCCTTGTACCACTTCCAAAGTTCTCTGAAGATCTCAAGCCAATCGGTTGAAG
>OMLI01087486.1:0-15936 GCA_900302605.1 Rondeletia loricata
TACACCACTCCAGCCGATGCTTGGCATTGCGCATGATGATCTTAGGCTTGTGTGAAGCTGCTCGGCCATGGAAACCCATTTCATGAAGCTCCCGACAAACAGTTATTGTGCTGATGTTGCTTCCAGAGGCAGTTTGGAACTCGGTAGTGAGTGTTGCAACTGAGGACAGACAATTTGTACGCGCTACACACTTCAGCACTCGGCGGTCCTGTTCTGTGAGCTTGTGTGGCCTGTTACCACTTCGCACCTGAGCTGTTGTTGCTCCTAGACGTTTCCACTTCACAATAGCAGCACTTACAGTTGACCTCTAGCAGGGCAGACATTTTACAAAGTGACTTGTTGGAAAGGTGGCATCCTATGACGGTGCCACTTTGAAAGTCACTGAGCTCTTCAGTACGGCCCATTCTACTGCCAATGTTTGTCTATGTAGATTGCATGGCTGTGTGCTTGATTTTATATACCTGTCAGCAATGGGTGTAGCTGAAATAGCCGAATCCACTAATTAGACTTATTTTATGCTACATACACTATCTCTTTATTTCACTTGTAAAAAAAAAAGTTCATCTTGCATTACCCACGTCAAGGCCGTGAGTAGGATTTTAGTTGAAGAAGCCCCCCATTGTCCTCACAAAATGAGTACATGTGCTCTGAAGCTCGTTTATGGACATTTCCCCATGGCAGTAAGCTCCTTTGCTGCAGCCCTGCCCACAGACTGAAAGCAGTTAGTTCATTAATGGTAATGTGGCACATTAAATAAAAGTCAGAGGGACATCTCCTGGGCCCAGGGTTTGCCACACAGTGGGCGATTAGAGAAAGCGATTACACTGTCGAGTTGTTGAAATGTGTTCACTGATTCAGATCTGGAGAGGTGCTTCCATCTTTGATCTCAGGCCTGCCATGGGGTTTAAGGATTAAATGTTTCTTGCAGGCACACATGTGCATGTGTGACACTTCTTTGTCAATTATAAACCATTTGAACGTTTTTTCCCCTTGGATATATATTGAGGAAAATTGTGTTAGATGTTTCAACATTGCTGTAAGATTTTTGGAGGCCCCAGTGTTGCTCCTCAAATGGGAAAATCAGAGCAATAAGCAAACATTATTAGCTTGGACAAGAGGCATCCGGCAGTCTATTCCCAGGTGGTTTTAAGACCCCATGGATAAAGGTATCATTTTATGAGTGATGATTTAGCAGCAGAATAGCATCCTCACTACTGCTGATGTTTGTATGCCGGTTGGTGAGTGCAGCTCTGCCAAAGTGTTCTTCACCATTAGCCTTGTTTAAACTGCTCCAGCTCCACGTATGTATATCTGAAATTCTCATTAAGGCATTAGCGGGGCACTGCTATTAAGAAAAACCCACAAAAATATATCTATGCAGGGGAAATTAATGCTCCACTCTTGGCAACCATCATGAAATTAATTTCAGTCTTACATATTGTGATTAAGAATTTGTATTTGCATATATGAAAGTGAACTAAGAATAACATGAGCTGCATGATGAAGAAATGGAAAAGGATTTATTACTCACTGTAATTAGATTCCTATCACTATTATCTATTTAGTCTTGGCACGAGGAGCACGAGAGGCTTCTTCCATTCATTCCTCACGCATTCTGAATTGGAGGGTTTACTATATTGTGTAATTTGTACACTTGAAGCCCCAAACTCTATGTCATTGTATAACATAATTAAGGTACAACCAGTTCCGTTTCAAAGAAAGAATTTACTCCTGCTTAGGGTCAAAAAATGAAGCTGTCAAGAATATTGAAATAGCAATTGCAATTGAATTATTCTCTCTTTTACTTTAGATGAATTGTTGTGCTACAGTCCTGCTGAGGAAAGTGCCAGTGCCAATTTCACACCAGGAGAGTCACTATCCTGCTGGTCCAGGCCAGGTTGCTCCTCTGACCTACAGGTCTGGAGCAGCCTTGGGGAGAGTAATGAGGGATCCGAGCCCCAGCTCATTCTGGGAGAGGAGGTGTTCACTTTCTCATCCCAGCCTCACTCAGCCAGAAGAGGGCAGGGACATGGTGACCCGGGGAAGATGGAGACAAAAGATAATCAGGTTCAGAGGAAAAGAGGGAGGCGCAACGGGGCCCAACCTGAAGATGACTTTATAGGTAGTGAAAGTGACGAGGTATGTCTGCTGTGAGTGAGACACACACATGCACACTCGCATCCAAATGCGATACATTGTAATGTGACAAAGTGGATCATTTGTATAAGATATACTGCTCCGGCAGTGATCACCATCTACCATAGATAATCAAACCTCTTGCATGACATTACATGTTTTATTCTGGGCTAACAACAAAACATATGATATGCCCCTAGAATAACTACATTCTGAATATATTACCTTTCACTGTATACAATTAACTTAAACTTCAAAGGTCAGTAAGGCTATTCATCATCAGGCCATTTATTCATGGTAGTTCTGAAACTTGTAATAAAGAACAGTATTTTTCTGTATACTGAGCAGGGAGATTACTACACTGGACTGTGAGTAGAAAAATGAATATGTTGAAAGAAATGCTAATTGCTTTTACTTATTCAAAATGTAATAATGAGTTTAATTATTCATTTTATTTTATAGTCCAATTTATTTCTATGCACCACCTTAAATGACATTCCACCCTAAAACGCATTAACAATGTTAAAAAAACTGGTATTGCTGATGTACTTTGCATTCCTGAGTCCATTTTGTTGTTTGGTGGTGTATTTTTCATATTCTGAGATAAGTGGCCAAGCGTAGATGACGTGATGCCACATCAAGATATTTTGGAGTTAAATGAGAGACATTTTTTCAGCTATCTAAAACACCAACGGTAAATGTCAGATTTGGGTGTCAGTCCCTCAGAATCAAAGAACATGGGCTTCTTTCTAGACTCACCATTTTGCACAGAAGTTCAAAAGTCATACAGGGAGAGATCCATCATAGAAGAGGAAGAGATACCAATTTTTCCACTGACAGTAGCCTTAATAGTCCATAATGCAACACAGACGCAAGACATGTTGTGTTTTGAATAAGGGGCATAACTCGAAACTCTCACTCTCTTGCTATTACTATTGCTATCGCTGTCATTATTGCTCTCAACACCTACACATAAAACACAGCTGGATGCAATAAGTCCAGGCACGTTATCTGGGGGATGTCAAAAGGCATTCTGGGAAATGTAGGAAATCACTAACTGAAGCAAAAGTAGATGAGGCAGGTTGAGGGAAAGTACACCAAAATCTAAATCACAACACTTCATCACAAAATAACTCCTGGAATGCATTAAACATCACAGATCGGTGGAATTTTCCTTTAATGCCATTCTGATTTGCCGGTAGTTGGATGAGGGTTGCACCGTCTGGAGTGATCAGTTGTCTATCTAGTGACAGTCATTCTTTCCTTTCTGTCAACAACTTTGAGGTAGCTTCTCTCCCTCTCCCTCTCTCTGTCACTGTCACTTACATTTAACTTAACACCTATGGAATGGAGGTTGTTTTAGAGAATGAAATGTTGGTCACTGAACTGTACTAAACGTATTGATAAAAGCCTATTTTTGCTTTAATAGATAGTATACAGTGGGCATGACATGCACCAAAGGTTGTGAGACAGTTTTGAACTCATGACGTTGTGAGTGCATGGTATAAGCTTTAGCTTGCCAAGCCACCAGGACACCACTTGCATACACATTCTGAAATGGGAAAGACATTTTTGAACAAATAGATGCAGTCAAAAGAATATATTTTCACACTGGAACATTGAAGCATTCGGTTTTTTTGATAGACACAGATGATATATTGGCACCTTATTATTCCATTCAGTTGGGTCAATGTCGGAATTTGAAGTCATGATGATAAGATGTCAGAAAGGGACATTGATTGATAGGGCAATTTTTTTTAAAAATGAAATCCAAACTAGGTTATCCTCATTTATAAGCAACCAAAACTGTCTGCTTTCAGTCCAGATATTCTAAGACCATAGGGAAGGTTGAAGATAAAGATGGCCGTGACTTTTTAGATATCCTGCTGCCGTAGGTAATTCTAAATCGTTCCTGATATAAGAGCCCCAGGTTAGTTGCCATCTGATACTAGTTGGCCTTTTGATTTTCATTCATCTGTGGCAGGTTGTTCCTTTCTCAACTTCGGGCAGTGTCTTCTTTCAAGGTGTTGCATCAGGCTCTTACAATTCTTTTTGAGCTAACTTTTGTTATTAAACATTGAGAAATATTAAAAGCAAAACAAAGCCATGAGCTTACCCTGTGTCCACTATTCTGAGGTATACAACATACAACAGTCCAAGGTCAAATGTATTAAACCTTCTGGGAAATGCTGATAGTTGAGTGTAATAACAACAGGACGTAAGGATCATACCATAGTACAGTGAATGACGGCATTCATCCTCCACACATACTCAAATGCCACCCACACACTTATTGATGCATGCCCACAGCACACAACCTGGCACGCACGCACACACACAGAGAGAGAGAGAGAGAGAGAGAGAGAGAGAGAGAGAGAGAAAGAGAGAGAAATAATGTGTCATCCACGAGAAAGATCCTAAGTCTACATTTGAAATAGTTAACATATGTAGATTCAGTGGCAATGTGGTTGTAACTATTCCACAGTCATGATCCTCTATATCTAATGGAGAAGATGCATATCTAGTGAGTATCTAGTGTTTTAAGTTTGAACTTCTGAATTAAAATGAAAGTAGTATTTATAGATAAAAACACTAATTTGATAAATATTTGTTAAGATAGATTATTTAATTAATCAATGGATTAATTATTGATCTTATTAATATGATCAATTATTAACAATATTAACAAGTCTCAGTATAGTGCACAAGTGCAAGAGTGTTGAGAAACAAAATAAGTTCTGTGTGTTACATAACTTGATTGGTGAGGGAACAAATTATTCCCTCTACCTTGTTGTTTTGATTTTGCAATGCATGATTGCCTCCTGGCTGACTACTTACTTTGAATTCAAGGTGGAAAAGATGAGCAGAGTTATAGAGGATCTGATTAGTCTTATGCAGGATAAGGTTAGTTTAAAGGTGAGCTACCAACACCTGATCAATCCCAATGACTCTGCTCGCCATTTTCATTATGCACTGAAGTTTGGCTTGGTCTTTGGTGTGTGTGTTCCTTAAAACGCACATCAGTCTGAAGGGCAGTACACTGTAAAACAGACTCGTAAAAAAAATTGCAAAATGGAGCGGTCAACATTGAAGTTGCTCAGTTATCAAAGACACAACATTCACAATATATCACATTTCACATTGGAAATAATCTACTGTATTGTGTAATAACTCTTAGGTCATGACTAATCCTCATTTTTACAGTATAGTACATCCCTATTGCAAGCTTCATTTTACAACGATGTATGTTCATTCAGTCCCCGTATTTCTTCCAGGATAAGATCTACACCAATTTCCTCCATCAGAGAGCTAGTGTTGACTCTAGCCATGCTACTCCCAGATCTCCTGATCCAGTTCTGGATGTGCATCTGAAGGTCCAACCTGGGTCTCATAGCACGGACCAAACATTGGCCAAAGAGCTTAGCCCAACCATCACCAATATGCACTCCCCATCCAGTAGGAGAGCTGAACCAGCTGGGATGGTCCCAAAACGCTGCCTCTCACCTAGTGGTAGCAGACAGGGCCACAAGTTTGGCCCATGTGGACCAGGGGTAGCGAGCCAGGCTCTGGAAGAGAACAGCAGTGCACCATTTTGTAGGAGATTCCTGCAAGAAGTTACCCTGGAAGACTCCAGACAACACAAGGTATTGCTTGCATTACAATTCAGATCACCATCAGGCTTCACCCACAGTGCTATGATTTTACAGGTTTGTGAGACAGAGGTACAACATTTTGAGAGAAGAGGTTTCCTGACCTTGTCATTTTCAAGTTCCACCACATAAATTGCTGGATAACGAAGTGAGCAGCCATCAAGTGGCCATCACTCCTAATTACCTTCACTGTGGGATGCCCGGCGAGATTGATTGAGCAACCACATGTTTGATGCCAGAATGCCACAAGAGGCAATTGCCGTTGTGGATAAAATCTTATTGTGTTCAACATGCATGCATGTCCATGATTTCTTACCCAGATGTCACACTCATATCCACAAAAACTAGCTTGTCTTCCTCGCAAAGATTGTCCACATGTGCAATGCCAAGCTGATTTTGTGGTTTATGCTTTTTATTTTAAAATCTAGTATCAGCATTGAGGAAAAAAGGAGCAAGCACATAAAATTGTAATATGGTGTGTTAAGTACTTTGTGTGACTTGTCCGAGACTTTTATCTCCTAATGGAAAGATGTAATCTTTCAGTCTTTAGAAACCTTGGCCAAACATGCTCCCTTTCACAAAAGATAAAATGGATGAGATATCCTGTCTGCTATCAATTCCCTTGCTTCCTCACCACATGATACTGTATAAATAACAAAGCTGTGAAGTGAATGTGTGACCAAATGTTCAGACAGGTCTAGGAAAAAGTAAGAACCTCTGCAGCAAATCTCTCCACTCACTTTGGCCAAAGGAATGGAACTTTGATTAAACTTAATATGAAAATAATAGAAGCTGGAAGCTGAAGCTGGAAGAAAGGTCCCTGTTGAGGTCCCTGTTTGACACAGAATAGATATGACAGTGTCAGTGCATGCCGAAGTCTTCTGTGGATGGGCGTGGCTTGAATCTTCTAATTCAAATGTTGATAGGTGCAGAGTGTGTTTAGGAGCCCGGGTGGGGGATGGAGGGGCTTGTTAAACGCTCAACCTTGTGCTCAGCCTCTGATGGTATGACATGTCCTGTCTGGCTGTCTCCTTGCTCATATTAACGTGTGATGCATCACTGATTTAGACAACTAAAGAGGATGTGGAAAAAGGTTTGTCATGCTGTGCTAAGGAGGATTTCAGAGCATGGTCTGTCTCAACTTGAGGTGATCCAGGATCAGAGGACAGTCAAGTGGATGGATCACAAGGACACATGGGAGATCTGTCACTAGGCTGTTGCTTCCCGGATTTACACACCACTCACCTCTCCCTGCGGAGACATATCCCAGCATTCCTTCGTCAGTGCAGTTCCTGTCTGCTGACCTGTGCTATCTCTACCAGGGAGCATGCAGTGAAAGCTGTGATGAAAGGTTGTCAGATAAATATGACAAGGTGTTTGTTTCCTCCCTGCAGCCCTGTCATATTGACTGCCATTGATTCTCAACACCAGGCTGCCCTGCGCCTCTTGTCAGACAAACCAAGTTACCATAGTACTCTTCTAAATCAATAGCTGCACTGTTAAAACATTTCCTCAGAGAGTCAAGCCAGTGGTCTATGTCCAGCCCTGCCTCGAGCTCTGTATGGGACCACAACCTGCTGTTTTTAAGACTTACACTACTTCCTTGGATGCATAAAACATTGTATCAACTTCGTGGATTAATTTTCTGAGTGACTGTGACTAAATGCAAGTTTACTCTCAGGGTAATCTGGAACGCTTCCAATTAAATAATCGTTGTTTTATTATTGTTGGTTTTAAAGGAAGATGAAGACAAGAGGCAGAAGCTTGTTGATACCAGCAATTGTGACTTGCATCTGCTTAGCAGTCTACGAATGCAGGGGGATGATGATGAGGAGCTACGAATGCTGGCCAGTCTAAAGCGGGAGCAGGAGGAAGATGAATGTGGAGCCTCGGGCCTCAGTGTATCTCAGATCCACCAGTGTAATGTCAGCATCAGTATGAGCAGTGATGACACCTCTACCTGGACCCACATCCCCATGGTGTGTACCATCATACTCTGATTGCTACTCTTAACTGATCTTTTATTTAGTCTTCACTAACACTGATGCACAGATATCCTCTACCATATGCTTCCATGTTTAGTGGGGTGTCTCTCTTTCTCTCTCCCTCTTTCTCTTTCCCCTCTCAGATAATTTGTCTGACTGGTTCATCCACGCTCTTGCTAATTTCCATTTCAAGCACCCAACTTATGTCACCATGCAGTGGTAATGCACCTCTTTCTCTGGTGTATTCTCTGCATTAGAAAGATAATGAAGATAGAAACACATTCATTGGTCTGTTAGAGCTTTTAGAAGTACAGTGGCACAATATCCTTGGTCCTCCCGTGACTCAAAATGATTTAGGTCACTTGAAATTATCCCCAGAGGTCTTTTTAAAATACAAAGATGGTGAAGTTTGCTTCTGGCTATCGAAGGTCATTTAGATCTGTGTCCATTAGCATAAGTGCATTGCACTTATGAAGAGAGAACATTTCCCTGCCTGGCCCTACTGAGCCCTCAGTAGGATCTCCAGTGAATACAATCATTATAGATGCTCTAGCTATAGGACTATTACCATCTCTGTTCATATGGGTAATCTGTTAATACACTGAGACTCAAGAGCACAATGAAAAGCAGCCTCACCACAGGGATTATCATTTGATGCTCCCTTTTATGAAGAGGCGATGATGTGGCCACCGATAAAAACATGTATATTTAGGCCTTATGTGCAGTATTTCCACAAGGTGTCAATGGGACTTGATCAAACAGGCCCGCTCCCTGTTCACCTTGTAGTGCAACAGCACCACCATCAGCATATCAAGGACATGTTTACCATGTTTTACCATAAAGTAAAAAACAAAGAAAATCAACCCTAAAACAAATGTTTGAAATAGCAATGCAGTTTTGGTGACCTTGTCACAAATGTAATGTAGTTTTGGTGATCTTTGATCCTTTAAAAATGATCAAACAAGTGTCTCCCAAAGCCATGAGAGCCAAGGCAAGTCAGCCTAAATTCAGTGTCGTTCCCAAATTATCACTTGATGACATGATAGCTAGCTTTGGAAAGGATTTGCTTGTGTTCACAAATATTGATTTATCAGTTTAAATCAATCTGGTCCCTCTCCATACTCCATACGCCACAAGTAATGTCTGTAAATCTCTACAGACTCGTGGTTTTCTACTAGGGGACATTGCATTCTCGTCACCCTGTGTCTGTGTTGTGAGCTCTGCTCTGCTGCCCCCGAGTTGCCTGTTCTGCTGCTAACCACACTAGCTAAGCTAGCTAACTGCACTAATATTGTCATCCTCTGGTGTGTTTACTCTCTCGTGACGGAGCTTCACAGTGTCTCTTACAGTGGCTATTTAGCTGTTTCCCCTGTATGGATTCCTTTGCGCTGCCTAGCTCACAGTTGAAGGAGATATTCCGGTCTCCAGCTATTAAGAAGGAGCTAAGGACTGATTCGCTCCTCCACTTCCATGAGTGCAAGAACAATTATGAGCTTGCTAGGCAAGTGGCGGCTCTCCAGCAGTAGCTGAATGCTCTGAAGAAGCTCCTGCTTGGCGGAGGTGCAGAGCTTGCCAGTGCAGATGCCCAGACCATCCTCTGAGACGGTACATCTCCTGTCAGCTGGGAAAAACAGCCTCCCCTGAAACATGTTGAAGCTCAGATGTCATGCTTCACCCCCCTCCCCCACGCCACCTGGACCGAAGTGGTTATGGGGGCTAGAAAGAGAATAGTGAGCCGACGGGTCACTATGTCTGATGCTGGTCCTCCTCCACTGGAAATGACAAACCGTTTCTGGCCCCTGGACGCCCATGATGGGGACCCTCCTGCCAGAGGACTAACTGCGCCCACGCTGGGGCTGATCCTGGCCCTGCTGTTGCCATCCATGCTGCTGCCACTACTGCTGCTTCTGTCCCTGCTGCTGTTGCTGTCCCTGTTGTTGTTGCTGTTGTTGCTGCTCCCAGTCCAGATGCCTCTGCTGCTGCTGACCCTGCTACTACCTCTGCTGCTGCTGGTGACTCTATAGTGCCAGCCATTTGGATCCATCACTCAGCTCCCAGAGGAGGGCGTGCCAGACCTGTGACACACACTCCTCTTCCCCGGCCGACCCTCCGCCTCCTCCATCAATCCTCATCCTTGGTTGCGTAATACCTACTGTTTCTCAGGAGCTTGTGTTTCTGACATGCTGCAGGCCTGCAGCAGTACCAACCACAATCAAACATTACCCAGAGTGCTCTACAGTCTTTGTCCACATTGGTAGCAACAACACCAAAGACCAGCAGACAGAGGTTCTAAAGGAGAACTTCAGCCATCTTTTAGGCACCTTGACCTCTACAGGGAAGCTGGTCTTAATTTTGAGCCTAATTCCCACGCTAGGCCTCGGCTGTGACCGCTTCACTTGGCTACTAGCCCGCCATAACTGGTTAAAAGCTAAGTGCAACATCCTCCAGCTGGATTTAATTGACAATTTTTACCTCTTTTAGAATCATCAGGAGTTCTAAAAAAGAGGTGGGCTGCATCCCAATCTAAAGGGAGCACAGATGCTCTCTGCAAACATGGATTTTGCCCTCCTTATTGCTCGGCAACCTCAAATTGTTAACTGAGACAGTCCTTGCCACCACAAGGTAATACTGATTCGATTAAAGGTAACTTTTTTTTCTCACTCTCACTCTCATCTCATAACCTTAATGATACCATAGCAGCATTACCTTGTATGATCACCTTAGACAATCCCATACCACCTATACCCCAGCCTAGATCCCATGATCCTAAGTACAGGCCTATTTCAAAACTGCCATTTCTGTCAAATGTTTTAGAGAAAGTTGTTACAATTCAGCTGATTTTGAACCACATCAACATTTTTGAGAATTTCCAATCAGGATTTAGAGCACTTCACAGCACAGAGACTGCTCTGCTCAAAGTAACCTTCTATTAGCAGCAGATGCAGGTGATTATGCAATTCTAATTCCTTCAGACCTAAGCACTGTCTTTGTTGCCAGTTGATCATGCGACATTAATTGACCATCTGAGGCACTGAGTTGGTATTACAGATACAGAACTGAACTGCTTCAGCTCTTACCTCGCTAATAGAACTTTATCTGTCACCATAGTTATATCACCATCCTCAGTACATTTTACCTGTGGGGTTCAATTTTAGGTCCCATCTTATTTTCCTTGTACTTGGTCACATTATCCATAAACATAACATCTCTTTTCACTGTTATGCCAATGATTCTCAGATATACCTGCTCCATAAACCTAGAAACCCAAACTGCGTTCATGATTTTATGAGTGATGAACCACTATATTAATCCAAAATAAACTAGGTAGCCTTTCTTCAAATGTGAAGCCAGTGGGCAGAAATTTAGGGGTGTATTTTGAATAAGGTAATGCACTCCTGTTTCCTTCAGCTGAGAAATATATCAAAAATTAAAGGTCATTTTTAGATTGCCATTATTGTTGTCTGTATTGCTTCTGTGTCTGTATTGCTCTGTTGTTTGTACTGCTCCATCTTGCATGCTGTCTACTGCTCTATCTTGAACTGTGTAACATTTTCTGTCTTTGTGTATTATACTGTTTTTAACTTTGTGGAGCACTCTGCCGTAGACAATTCCCCCCCTGAGGGATAATAAAGTGGATCTTAATCTTAATCTTAATCCATATGAGCCAGAACGCTGCCTGAGATCCTTGGGCAGAGTTCTTCTGGCCGTTCCTCGGTCTAGACTGAAAAGAAAAGATGATTTGCCATTAGAGCCCCTATGCTGTAGAAGCCTGCCCAAGGAAATTAGGCTAGCAAAGTCAGTGTACACTTTGTTTGTCTCACCCTCAGTAAAGCACTTTGTAAACTCTGTTTAGAAAAGATATATAATAAAGTTTATTATTATTAGCAGTAGTAGTATTAATATTAATAGTAGTATTATAAAGTCCTTGTGATAACATATGCCATTACTTTCTTGGCTATATTACTTTTAAGTGCTTAAGTCATGAGTATACAAAGACATTTTAACACGACCTGTTTCCGTAG
The DNA here is from genome assembly GCA_900302605.1 of Rondeletia loricata. Taxonomy (NCBI): domain Eukaryota; kingdom Metazoa; phylum Chordata; class Actinopteri; order Beryciformes; family Rondeletiidae; genus Rondeletia; species Rondeletia loricata. The sequence goes on from OMLI01087486.1 coordinate 11,794, forward strand.
TATTCTACATCACTAATTGTACCCTATTTTATTGATCCAGCCAACTAATCAGGGTCACCACTATCAGAAGGAAATGAACCCCCTCCTGCACTCAAACCCCAGGTAAGCATGCGCCATACACCTGTAGTAGGAACACTTTGCTGAGCCCAGACTATTTAAAAATTTACACCACAAGTAAGACGTAGTTATAGCCATAGTCATAGGGCAGAAACATATGCTATACTTAGTGATACCACACATTTGTGCCTATCCTACATGAAAGTCAGACGATAAATATTGTGGAGATCTAAAAAGATCCAAAAACCTCTTTGCCATGGGTACCAGGTTGTTATTAACCAGGTCTTGACCAGTAGCAATGATAAAAGTTCAGAAAATGGCAAGCCATACAGATGTATTAGATATATTACCTGTCAAGAAATACCCTTGTTTAGACTGTAGTTGTATTTGACTGCATATCTGTGAAAGCCACCCTGAAATTCATAATCAGATGGTAATCAGTGACTGCAGTATTAAGACTAAATGTCAGCTGTCAGATAGCTGTGTGGACTGGTGCTTATCTCCCTCCTATTACCTACAGGCCAGTACAAATAAATGAATGAGTGTGTGCCAGTTAGTTTTCTTGTCCTTTAACTGTTGTCATTTTCAAAATACAAATATTATTTTCAGTTATTACTGTGCTTGACAAATTTGGAGTCTGAGAAAGTTGAGAGTGAGGGAGAATTGAAAGAGAACAGGCTGACAGCCCTTTTCAACTGGCTGCTTTTGTGTCTTTTTCATTCTCCCAATCCAGCCTGTTGTGCAAGGCCTTTCTGTTTCATCTTTAGGATAGGCCTACTTTTGTTTTCAAATAGTTTTGTACAAGATACTTGATCCAGCAAAAGTAGATTTTAGCACAACCTCTGCTGGATATAAAGACCATTTAAATCTCTAAATAATAATGATAATAAATAAATAGCAGACAAGGCAACAAGGGTAAATTTAATAAAAGCCAAATATTATAGGAAAGGCCTTACAAACAAATTTAGTTTTGAGAGGTGATTTAAAAGATGATTCCCTGACAATGTAGACGAAGTCACATCAAGATATTTCCAGTGCTGCTACAACGGAGTTTAATAGGAGACACATTTTCAACGATCTAAAACATCAACGGTAGACGTCAAGTTTTGGTGTCAGTCCCTCACAATCAAACGGCAAAGGCTTCTTTCTAGACTCACCAATGTGCACCAATGTTCAACAGTCATACAGGGTGAAATCCATCGTTGCATGTTGTGTTTTGTATAAGGGGCACACTATTGCTCTATCCACCTACACGTAAAAAACAGAGTAAAGTTAGCTTGATATTGGATATTGGATATTCGGTGGATCTTAATTTTTCCACCTTCAATAACATTGATGCATATATTTGTCATTACTGGAAGAGGAAGAACAATTTACAACTACTGGTTTCAATATTTGAGAAAATATATCCAATATCCAATATCAAGCTAACTTTACTCTGGTCACGTACAACCCACAGCTAAATGGAACAAGTTCATGCCCATTCTCTGGGGCTTGTCAAAAGTCATTCTGGGAAACGTAGGAAATCACTAAGTGAAGTAGAAGTAGACGAGGCAGACTGAGGGAAAGTGGGTAGCCTACAACAAAAAGGTAAATTACAACACTTCATCACAAAATAACTCCTGGAATGTATTGAACATCACAGATTGATGATATATAACAGTAAATTTTCCTATTAGGCAGGTTAACAGGGCATTTCAGTAGTCAAGGCGAGATGAAATAAAAGTATGTATAATCCTCTCTGAATTTAAGACAGATCTCATTTTTGCAATGCTCCTGAGATGGAAAACAACATGAACAAGCTTTTTAGTTTGTTGCTCCAAGTTAAGGCTCGGGTCAAATAGGACTCCTGATGTTGAATTAGAGGACCAGGTAGAATGAACCTGCTGCTGAAATAGCTTCAACACTGTCATTAATAATGCAATAGAATTATACAGCACATATTACAGTTCCGTTTGTACACAACATTAAACAGATGGTGCTTGTAAGTATGCTTGTAATTGTATAAGGTGCATATTAAGATACATACAGTATAAAGCACATATAAGGTACATATCTTACACTTCCAATCACACATTTCCATTTGAAGCACAGTGATAATTTGTGACTCAATTCTGGGTAAGAGTGAAGGCTGGGTTTATAAGCACTGTGTTTCCATGTCCTGTTGCCAGTGTCTGGCTGAATCTGGTTCTCCATGGAGGGTTCTGGAGACTGACCCTCTTTTGAGAGGCTGTCATCCTCCTCTCCTCCCCTCCTGTTTCCCCCCTTGCTAACGCAAGACCCAGCATCCTAGTCAGCTTTCAACACAGAGTCTCCATCTCTTTCTGGGTATACACAGCGATGTGGCATGTTACAAAGGAAAACAAAGGGATTGCATCATAGTTCCACCACTTCAATTATGCAGCCATCTCCTCCAACATTTTTGATTTATTGATGAAAAGCAAGGCAGCCTGGTGTGAACATGAGTAGATTTCCATGTCTTTAAATGTTTTGTTAAGTGTTATTTTTGTTTGACACTGATTGAAAATTACATTCATTGCTCCCTAATAACTGTAGGTCAAATTTCAGCTATTAAATATCTTAAACCTCTGGCCTGTTCTTTAAATATTCAGTGGGGTTGTGCTTTTTGTTTGACTGTCCACTGAAATTAATTACTATTGACAGCAAGCTGAGAGACTTTCCACCCCTTGGCCTGCCTCACACAGCACTACAGCATTCGCAGCTGCACTACTGAAATTAGGCTTAGAAGCAACCCTTGATTTACATATTGAAGAGAAGCTGCACTGGATTTGTAGTTCTTTTTCAAGCCTGTTCTTTTATGCAGTGCATTCTGAGACACCCTTAAAGTGATTTGTATCATGGTGTTCTTGAGCATCCTGGCACCACTGCAAGGCTCCCCTGTTGTTTGGAGTTTTCTTGCAGCTAAAATGCTGCTTTTGATGTTCTTCAGGTTGCCAGTGCTTTTCTAACACTTTTAACATGTTTCTTTGTGTGTGATATTTGTGTCTGCCTCTGGCTGGCATACCAGATGTCAATCCCCAGAACAGGCTATCATAGAGACCTTGAGTGGCAGTTTTACTGTTTCAGGAAAAAAAGAGTCTATTTTGAACATGAATACAACTGCCAGGGTAGTAACAATAGAGTTGCCTAGATACAATTTCATTGGGAGATATTTGAGAGCTTAACTCCAATATAACTCACTACTGTGCAGAAACATAGTGCACCTCGCTCGGTGTCAAGTTAAATCAAACTAATTTATTCCATTCATCACAGGTTCTCCTCTATAATGACTTTATATAATGACTTTAAAATCTAACAATTAAATCTCTCTCACCAAGTCCCACTCAACAATGTGGGGCCCCTGGAGGTGCTGTAGCAGAGACCATTGTCCTTGAAAATAGCTTCCATTAAATTTGTACTATATGTTCCTGCAAACCGTGGAGTCAAAGGGGAGTTAAGAGTGGGGTACATGGCTCTGTTAAAAAAATATATCAGAGTTTTGCCTCAATAGGGATAATGTATCTCTAAAAGACATAAGGCTAGAAAGCGGACACTTTTCTAATTCATGTTTAAATAAGGTTGAAATTGAAAAGATCTGATAAAATATGAATTTGTGACTACTGTTTTTGTAACATCTTGAGATTTTGGTGGGAATTCATTTAACCCACGGTAAACATAGCACTTAAACATGTATGGGCATGAATAGGCCATTGTTCAGTTGAAAAAGTTGCATTTTCCCTTTTCCTATCATTATTTCATACTATTGTTGATAACTGTGTTGACCTTTGACACAATTAGCAGTTCTGGTAGTCTTTGAGCCCTTTCATGTCTCCAGCTTGTACAAAATGTACAAGGCTTTTGATCCCCACCAAGAGACAAGACCATAGCACCCCAACTATAGCATTTAGCTTTACACTGGTTGCCTATAAAAAATAATATTTTACTGATTTCTTATGCATGCTTGTTATAGCTCTTATCTTTTAACCACCTGTGAACTGATTCTAGATTGAAGATAAAAGGTGACTGGGTCTTTGCAGCCTGGCTGAGGAGCATGGGTTGACACACTTTTAGAGGCATGATTAATAT
>OMLI01087487.1:0-16009 GCA_900302605.1 Rondeletia loricata
TATACATTTTCCCAATCAAATATTTAAATATGTAGGCTATATATGATCACATAAGTAATTGTAATAATTAATAAGTAATTTTTAATTCTGAAAACACAGGCCTTTAAAGCCCAAATACTTGGAAAAAATCATGGAAGGATGAGACCATAGCATTTCCAGTGTTTGAGAAATTTTAATTTAAAATCTCAACCCCAGCCCATGCCCTTACTAGTGTTAATAGAAAAGATACACCAAAATACTGGTATTAAAATTGTTAAAAAGCCTATGCAATGGGTTTTACATGGTGCATTTTACGCGTAAAAAGACGCTGCAGGTCGCAGTGACGCGTGTGTGACGGAGCTGAAAAGCGTGACTGTACAGAGCCGTGTAGACAGCAGCACTGATTAAAATGAGAGCATTTCTGTTCAGAGAGACGGACGACTACAAAACGTGGCTGAGACGCGTCCGGTGTAGAATGGGGGTTAGCCATGTATTCCCAGCAAGTATGCAGCAATGTACACAAATGCACGTTTAAATTAACTTAATCCTCTCTCCCAGATTCCTCCAAAAACAGCAAGAGCACTAGTCCTTCCCCTGACTCCCCGCCTTCAGCCGAAAAAGAGAAGAGCAAAAGACCCAAATCTTCCAGCAAAGAGAAGGGCGAGTCTGTGAAACCTGAGAGAACTTCCTCCGGAGGCAAAAAGGTCAACTAACCTGCTCCTCATCTACACTAGTCACACAGTCTCACCCTCTCTCCCTGTCTGTTTTGTAGAGTATATGTCCATGTATACATGACGTTTTACTCTTGCCATCCCTTGGAAGTATCAGTAAGGTACTGTGCCTTTTGTAGATTGAGTATTTGTTTCCATTGTTCTACGGGTAGATTTACATGTAAAGTACTAAATATGCATAAGAAGTACAGCCATGTAACCTTATCTTCATTATTACTGATCTCATTGTGCTTTTTTCCTGCCAGGAACAGTTGTGTTTTAATTGACGCTTCCCTTTTTGTTCATGTGCTGCAGGAGTCCAGGCATGATAAAGAGAAATCCGACAAGAAAGAGAAGAGGGACAGCAGCGGTGGAAAGGAAGAGAAAAAGCAATATCCTTAAATGTATTGACTGACACCTAGATCAGAATTGTGGGTGCTTTGTACTGTTCACAGTGTAAATATTTGAATATTTGTAGGCTGGCATGGGGTTATAAGCCCAACTTTTACACTTAAACCAAGTTTGTAGTTAGTAGCTTCATATTTTTTAAGGAGAGCACTGACTCTCTTGCATTTGTAATCTTTATTGAGATAGTATGAATCCTGAGAGGAATAAAAATGTGGGACACAGGAGATGAGATGTGGTGATGAGCAGTAAGCATTTAGTAAAGGGCAGAGGCGGTTTTCCACTTTCCTCTTTCCATAAAAATCTGAGAATTGCTTCCATTTTTATCCATTGTGTGCAGTAAACGCTCTCGGATGCAATAACTGCAAAAATCGCAAGGGATGCCATATTGCATTGAGAGGCAAGCCATTAGGACTTGCCTGTAAACACAATTAGTACACGAAGCCTCGGCCTACATCCATTTGACTTGTGTAATTTTAACATTTAACTGTAGACTCACTTCTGGCTAGAATAAAGGCGATCCCCCCAATTCCAGCGTGATTTGAGTTTTTGCTCATTTTTTACATTTTCCATCCCTTTAATGTTAATTGTGACAGTTTTTACATGCATGTGCCACAATTAGATATTTTTTAATCAGTTTTGCCTTACCTCTCGGGCTCATTCACTCCCATTCAGTTCCAAACGGCACAGAAAACAACTCCAATCGAGTTTTCCAAAGTTGCATCAGAACAGTAATATCAGGCTATAAACTTTAACATTTTGAAATAATTTCCGTTCACCATTTCATATTAATGCGTGCATTTGGGAATCCACTCTCTGCTTGTAAACAAGAACAGGCAAGATACCGCTTCTGTATCACTACGCGTTTCCACTTTTTCCTCACCAAAATAAATCTTGAAACAGAAAATAAAGCTTGATTTTACACAATTGCGGCTTAAAATTCTTCTTTACTGGGAGTACCTCCTAATGTTTAGACTGCATTTATTTACAAATATTTACTTTGAAAATAGCAACAAAGAAAAAGCAAATATCTCATAACGTGATAAAAGCACTGGAAAACGATCTACAGTGATGTAAAACAGTAAGTGACTGCAGGAAATGAGGAAAAACCCAATCATACTGGAATTATCCTTTAAACATATCAAATGATCCCTAAACTTGATTATGCGCTCTTTGACTTGCATTTCATAATTTCAGTGGGAATTTTTAAAGGGCCAGTACGCCCAAAAGTAGTGCCGTTCTGCATTAATAGAATAATGTAACTTAAGGGTGAAAATTGATTTAATAGCAGGTATTTTATATACACACTGCCACTATTCACAAATATTAATAATACATCTTTCATCACTTTCTGTTAACGGAAAAAGAAAACATTATTTTGAGTTTGTATTTTTCAAAATTTTATTTGACAAACTATCTTGTCAAGTAATAGCTACTTTTTAAATTAATTTTGCTAGCTGTGGTTTTCAGATTTGATCCCAGATCAGTTAAAATGACCAAACCCACCCACTGCACAGCTGTTCTGTTAAATCCAATCTACATCATCCTACAGTGTATTGGATCACACGTCTTAACACCACAGTTGAACAATATAACAAAAGCAGGTTTTTCAAGTGTGCTGTGCAGTTTTACAATATAGATGGCTTTGACACCCCTCGACAAAGCTCATTAGTAGACCACAGTCAGTAATTAAGTAGAATGACTTGTCAGTGTGTCATCTATGATTGGTTTTTGGAATATCCTTTCTTTCTTTTTCCCTTAACAATCACACTCATAAATCCTCTGACAAGCACAGATAATGTGCACTAAAGCAGTGAAGGTAAGATCTGATCAGCTTCTTTGTAACCAAATCTTTAGGTAACCGTGTGGTCAATATTTGATATATTTTCTTTCCTCCCCTCCAATCCATCTGGACTGCAACAGAACTGGAGAAGCTGTGCTTTTACTCACAAGACAACTGTAACCCCGTCTGTACCATGTTGTGTACTCTCATTTCTGCCTGTGTTGTTTTTGGTATACTGCCCGCAAGTGATGTTAGTTGTAGTATCTCAACTTTGAGATCGCCTCTTTATTTTTCATTTCAATGTTTTTTTCAGTAAACCAGCTGAAAGTGGTATTGTTTTTTGTTTTTTTGTTTTTTAACTATTCAATATGGGCACAATGTGCGGTTCAAATCACAAAATGTTATTCTACTCAGAAAAGTGGTTACTGTATTAAATGGTCTTTTGGTAGCATCTGGTCATGGATTCAATCTCATGCTTAAAAGGTTTTATTTTTTATGTCATCAGGCTTCGCTTTTGCTCGTTTTATTGGCGTTTACATGCTTTCCATATTCACTTACCTCATATCCTTTAGAGATACTTGTCTATTTATTTCTCTCTACCTTTTAATCCAAGTAAGAATTTAGGCATAGGTGAGTAAAATGATACAAAGGACCAGTTTGTATATTATGTGTACAATAATAAAGAGGGTAACATGAAATTCACGTCATGTTATTTCTTTTTCTTTTCTCCTTTGTTTTTGGGATGTCCCTTACAATGTCCTTTTGTGATTTTGTGTTATCAGGTTTTTACATAATTTATAAATGCCAGTTCATCCGTGAAGCAAATATAGAATTGTAAAGAAAAAAAAAAAGAAAAAATCTAAAGCTCTGTACTCCAAATACAACTGTTTCAAAATGACTTTTTGGAGTTTTTATCTGCTGTACTCGACGAGTGTATGCTTTTTTAAAAACCAATAAATAATAGTTTTCCTAGTGTGTCACTTTGATATTGTCTGTTACCCTACTTTCTTTCTTTCCTCTTCATCAACAGAAAGTCATCTGAAAATAGCCACAGAATAGTTCCTCAGAGGCTAAAGAAACTCGCAGGTCCCATAGTGGATGTATAAAGTCACACTTTGGATTTTGCAGGATTTTACTGTGTTGAAACACTTAACTTGGATGGATAGGTACTTTAAGGTATAACACACTCAACCCTCAAGTTACATTTCCTGGATTCTCCTGGTCCTGTCAGTGTAGCATGTTGACCCAACACAACTGAAATACATTTGGGGGATTTGTGTAGCTAAAGTTGCTTAACCAGAATTAATTATTGGGGATATACATTTGTTCACTGGGAAGGTCCAACCTTCATACTGACAATAGGATGGAATGGTTTCCTGTGTGTAAAACAATCGGATGAATGCACCAAAGGATGAATATAAACCTGCTTTTATTTAGGAAATGTAATAAAATCATTTGTACATGGCCTCTCCAAAGAGGTTCATTATGTCCATACATGCAACTCTCATTGTTGAGGTGCAGTTACAAATTAATTGGGGGGGAAAAACAAACCAGATCAAATGTTGTGATTGTAAGCTAACTTAACCAGGGTCCATTTCAGGTTGCAGTTTGGTAAAGCTATCACCAAATTCACATGCACTTTATTTGGAGAGAAAAGGATGAGAAAGTCTGAAATACTAAACAAATGAAGGCGTACATGATTTGTAGCATTTCTAGGTTTTCCTTAAGTTGATAAAAATGTCATTCATACAAACAGACACAAGCTGTTTCATTCTTAGCTCTTTCCTCAATTTACAATTCACCAGTTAACCCTCTGCATATGCATAGACACAGAAAGCTTATCACAAACAAATAAGCTATGGTGTGTTATCATTTACCAAAACGTTGAGATTCACAGCTGCAGATATTGCGTTTACATGAGAACAGCTTCGAGTGTTGACTGAGGCCATAAGCTCAATGAAACAAATGAATATACTGGTATTTAAAAAGGGGTCACTCTCCTGTTCTCTAAAGGAATTATTACTGTTTTTTTTAAGATTTCAACAATATGGCACTAAGTGATTAAAAGCAGACCTCATTTCAAGAACAAAAATTCTGGGTTAAAAATTTTGGCAGTTAACGACAAATGTAATCTCACTAGTAGATTTAAACCAAGCATCTAATTAAATACAAAGACAGTTGTGTATGATGTTGTCCAACAGGCTTTGAAAATAAATCAACAGCACCTAAGCAATTTGAGATGACCACTAGTTTCATATTATCCACATTTTCTGAGTAAAAAATGGGGTAACATATTGTCAGTTTTATTGATCTTATCCTATTGATTGATGCTTGTCCTAAATATGACACTGAAAATAGTCTTATAGTAAAATAAGAAAATGACTTTACTTCACTAAATATAACATTTATCCAACTTCAGATTTCACCACAAAAATATGTCTGTAAAGGATTCAAATGACTTAATAAGTACTCCAGGATGTTTTGATTGCAAATCATGGCTTTTTCTCTCTCTTCCAAATAGAAAACACAACTTCCCCAAACAGAAATTACAACAGTTCATCTAATTTTCTTTTGAAGCAATGTTTTGTCCGATTTCCAGATATATCCTTTTTTTCCAAGTGAATTCAATTTTAATTGCATTGCCATGACGCTGAATGCTCCATAAGGCACTACAAGAGGCATGTCCCATATTTCCAGAAGCACAAGTCCTGTTGCGTCATTGCCCTCCGTTAATGTGACAGGCTTGGGCAACCCAGAATGAGCACTTGTTGACATTAGGCTTGTGTCCAAGCTGATGACAAAGGCTGTTGCCTCCAGGATGCCAGCCTCAGTGTGTTGGGTTCACACACAGCTTCATCCAGACGCACCAGTGGCAAGGGACACATTTCACCTCTGTAAAGCCAGCAGAGAAGTGCAGACAATGAGGATAACTAACTACTACTGAAATTTCAACAAATGAAGACACTGGTGATTTATGATCAAGGTATGACACAGCAAGGAAACAAACATTCTCTCATGTTGGTTAGCAGGAAGGAGCCACAAGATGACAGAAGACATACCCTCTAGATTTTAACACTTTCTGTTCCATATACGTTGTAGCCTTCTCGGTACGTGACAAAATTCTGGGCGTTTGCCGGAGGGGCTGGCTTAAAGTTTTGAGCACTCTTTTCCAGCTTCAGTCTTTTGGTTTCTTGCCGTGACTTATAGCAGAACTCTATCAAAGCCACAGTCATAGCCAGGCCAAGCCCTCCAACCAGAATATAGAAGACTCCAGCCACATTGCTCAGGCTTAGTGCACTTGTCTTGTCCTGGGGGAGGTAAAGAGCACGGTTAAGACTTTTGAACTGACAGTTTGAGGCTGACCTCAAACAAAATGTGCACCCACACCAAAATCCTACACGTACACCCAGCCTCACTATAGATTAACTAAACATTCCCAGCAACTCTGAGGAGGTTACCAGTTGCTTCTACAAAGCCCTTGGAGACATAGTTGCCTACTTTTGGGTAGAAGTGAGGTAAACTGGGAGCAACTTGGTACTTAATGTGTCCAATGCCTCTCCTCAACTGCAGGAGAGAAGAGCCAACTCTCAGGATGTTTCTACTCTAACAGCTGGGTTGGTGAATGTAGAGAGAAAGGCTCTATCTACTCTACTTTATGGTCTCTTTACGAGGCCACCTCTAAAGGAAGGCGGTCAGTGTCGTACAGGTCTAAACATTAAGCCCTCAATTCACTATGATAGCTTCTCAACTTAACCTTCAACACATTGCATTTTACATTTTCAATCAAAGTGGCAAGCTGTGGAAGGTGAATTGAACCATTTTGCTGCTATTAAAAGCCAAACGGTAATATTGAAATTCATTTATGTGAGTTTTACCATTTGCATTTGAACCCTGAGGGAAGTTTTGAACTCCAAGTGGCAGTACAAACTCTAGTTCCTAGACCTAGCTAGTAGGTCAACTGGCTTATGCATTTATATAAAATGATTAAGTGTGCAAAAATGCTCCTTATTGTGACACCCCATCTTTCAAACATGACCATTGAACACCATCTGACCACTGTATGGTCAGATGGTATTCAAAGGTCAGTTTGGAGTTTGTCAGAATAAGGATGCTTGTTGGTAAGTAGCATTGCTTTATGTCGATGGCGTTAATATATACAGTTTGCAAACAAATGAATAAGAACACCAATAAACTAAATTTCAATAGAGGTTTGGTCAATGAAATAGCAGTATAATGGTTACAATTCTATGATTCAACTTTTCATAATTTTATGGTATGGATAAAAAATTATTTTGCATAATCATGCAACTTTTTAAATCTAGAATAGCAAACTGTGTAGATAGTGTAATGAAGTCATGTTTAAAGTCATGTAATGAATTATGATCAGAGTGGAAATAAATGTGTTAAGTAAGTGTAAGTGTATTTTTAAAATGTTTTCCACATGTTATTCTAATGGCAGATAAGCAAGTATTCAGATATATGTAATGATTATGCATGTCTGAGAGAATGTATGCTTTAGATGTTTGCATATGAACAGTTGCATTTTGCAATCAGTATAAAAAGACCTGCAGCGACTGACCTTACTTCCAGAGTCCTTGGTTCCACATTCACCCTTATCGTACCACCATTTGTTTTTCAGCTTGTCTAAGATGCCTTGTTCACTGAGTTTCAATACTGCAAGGTTTACAGGAGTTCTTCACGTGGGAAATAACATAAATAACATTTTATTATGTTATTTTATGTTATTAAACTTTTTAAAACTACTTTATACTGTGCAAAGCGATAAGAGTAGGGTCCTGGCCAAGACATCACAGATAGCAGGCAAGACTACAGTAGATGTGACCTTTCATAATCCACAACTACCCTACCATGCCAGACCCTACCTATATCGCTTTGAGTAATCGGCACACACTGATCAAAAGACAGAAAAGATTTGAACTTGCAGAATAAGAAGCTGCTGCATAGCCTTACAGAATAAAAAACAGATGCAGTAATTGATACGGGCACATTTTTGTTGCTATGGGCAGCAGGTGGATCTAACAGGAACCCTTTCTTGACAAACAAACAAAAAATAGCAGTCCAATTTCAAAACAGCTATGGATAGCTAATGTGTCACAAAATTGCCCCTTTAGATCACATGCAACCACAGAGCGTCCCATGAGGAAAAGCAAAAATCAACTTTAGGTCCTGCTCCAGAAACATCAGTATACAGTATATGTGGAGTGATAATGATTTATCAGTCTGGTTATCTGCAGTAAAGTATATGAGTCTATGTTTTTCTGTTGCTCTGCTGCAGTTTATTCACTGTAAGTCAGCTACTCCTCTGAATGAGGAGAATCATAGTTTGGGGCTTTTGTTTTGCAAGACATTATGCTCGATTTACTTGACGGCTAGATTTCCAAGCTTATTTCCTTTCAGAAAAAGATCAGTGTTTGTAATCCAACATCATTAAATATATTGTATTCACCACTGTATTCTTTGTATGTCAAATAAAATACAAATAAATTTTTTTGATCATATATACAAAACAATAAAAAAAAATCAAGACGTCATGCGTGATCTTGAATGGATGATCTGCAGTCCTGTTCTCCAATCAGAGCTCTTCGAAAGGCAAAGTTATGGTGATTTTCTATTTGTCTAAGCTTTTATTTGAGGATATTTTCATATATTTAGCAAGAACAGCTAAAAATCTACTTTTTTTCATGGTATCTCAATTAAAGGGTGCCCTATGTATTGTGCACAGTAAACATTTTATTAAATGAAGTCTTCATTTAATAGCATAATAAATTCTTAACGTAGTGACTGAGCACCAGTAATCATATATCTTACTTTCAAGTGTTTTTCCAGCCAATATTACAACTTAATTGAACTCCAATGCATCGCTGTGGGACTCTGAATTAGACTACAGTCTGTTCTAAATTACGCTTACACAATAACAAAAACATGAGTGTCCTTGAGCAAGGCACTGCTGGTCTGTAGCTGACCCTGACCTCTGACCTCCCTGTGGAGGGGGGAAAGTGAAAAGAGAATTTCCCTACAGCGATCAATAAAAGCATCACATTCACATGAATAAGCTTTGTTTTCCAGAGTATCATCCCTATAGAGTTTAATAGGACAATTAATGAGAAACAACTGCTAAAGTAATTAATTCCTGTTATGAATCGCTATTGCAGCAGCTTGAGGGTCGGAGGATCGTTAACTTATATTCATTTACCCTTGTAAGGATAACTAAGGCTGAAATTCTGGCAAGGATAAGCATTTCTTCAGGCTGAAACAGACAGTAGTTATAAATTAAAAGAAATAAAATATTTAAGAAAGGCTTTATTATCTCAAATCATTCATACACTAATGGGCCAGTCTACTGTAGTCACACATGGGTAATTAAGTTTATGAATAGTCTTCACATGGCATTTGTTAAGACAGAAGTCAAAAATCTTTCATGAGTGGGTTTCTTGATGTCGTTTGAGCAACTGCAATTAGCATGAACCTGTTCGATTCAGAATTAAAGACGCATTTAAAACAGCCTTCTCCCAAAGCGTCACAATAATGAAACCTGTGCCACGTTCCCAAAACTGTGCAGTACATACACAATACTGACAATAAGCTCTGTCTGTACAATGCTACTTTACTTTTTCAACATATATTCAAACAACACTAAAGTGATAAAACAAGTCTAGTGTGATTGGTTAATTTGACCATGCCTCATATCACACAGCATTATGGGTAGCCTTTCACTCTACTAATTTGCAGTTAGTATTTTTTCAACACATACTCCCTCAAACCTGGATAACAGTACAACACCATGGCATTTTCAGTACACTGATGTTTGAGAAAGAAATGTCACATAGACATACAAAGAGATTGTGGCATTGGCTGGAAGTACACCTGAAAATAAGAGCGTGATGATGTTTATGGATTGCAGACTTTTAGTTGTTATTCATTGTATGCGGATGATAACACCCTCAAACTACACCCAAGTGTCTGTACTTTAACTTCGTAATATGATTCTACATCTACAATTCATAGAGCACCGAGCCCAAACAACAAGACATGTCATTATCACTGTTGGAGCCTATCATGGTGAGATGCTGCAGGCCTAGAGAGAAGTCATGATGGAGGTGGACATGACTGACTGGCTAGCTGATGGTTTTAGGGCTGCTGTTGTATTTCAGAGGGACTCGTGGGGTGAAAAGGACAAGTAGAACTAGCTTGTAAAAACACTCGGACCGTGGGAGTAACAGAAAGATACAGTAGGTAGGTTATCAGTTTTCAGATGTGTTTTAAAGATCCAGTGCAATGATGTTGAGTCAGTCGGGAAAGCTTGTATGGAAAGAGAATAGTGCAGACAGAGATTGTATTTGAATTGCAAAAATTAGAATTTGTCACGCTCATACAGAGACATTGATGGAGCGCATCCTGGCAGGCCTATAGTTGTTTGCAGCATCGTCATACTTCGATATTTAGCAGTGGTAGTGCAGAATATCACTGAAGTATGTTGCATGCATAATCACTACAGTGAGGGCTACAACACAGATGTTTTGGAGAAGAAATCATGTAAATTGTCAAATTTTTTCAAACATTTAGCTGCCCAGCACTTTAGTTAGCATTAGCCACTACCTAGCCAACAGCTAGCAGCTAACAGGGCCAGATGTTCACGTTTTTAGACAAACATTTTAGCTTGATTTATCAAGTTGATATGATGTTCACTAACATAAAACAAATGGCACGATCGGCAACTCTTTTTGTTTTTAATTTAGCGATTCAATATGAGCGTGACAAATTCAAATGTAGGCTATGCAATTCAAATTCACACTTTCTGCGGACACTAATCTCTTCCTATAATGTGCTATGGATTGTCAGGATTGTCATTTTGTGATGGTTCATCTGATTAGTCTGAACTACATCAGTGCTCCTCTCTCTCTGCTCAGCCAGTTGTCAGTAGGTTTAGGCGGCGTGACCCCGTCAACATGCTTAGCACTGCACAATTTTTGTTGGCCATCACACCCGAAGCGTGACAATCTAACGTTCATGGTGCAACTGGTGCTCAAGTTTATTCTTTTAATTAAAAAAAACACCTACTGTGAAAATCATGACGTATTTTAAATGCATGTGTAAAAATAGAAAGTACAAGCTAAGAGTTCTCAACAGGGAGCTCTCTCTCTCTCCTTCCCCTCATTCTGCCTCAGTCTCTGCCCCAAAACCTGATGAAAAACAATATTCATGTTCAAGTGAGAAATTGGCACATTACAACAACCACATGATTGTCATTTGACTGTCACTAGCATATGTTGCTCTCCTCTCTCTCTTTCACACTGTTCCTGGCTACTGTCTGACAGAATATGCAACAGCTCATTAACTATGCATACTGTCGACAAGTCAGAGAATTAATTCAAATCTGGGATTATTTGACGCAATTTTCTCCGGGAAGTAGAATTGATATCTAAAGGGATAGTTCTTCAGAGGACTAATATGGTTAACTTTACATGAACATGCCCTTTGTTCAACACTTCCATGAGACTGGGAAATGTGATTCTCATTGCACTGGACCTTTAACAGAACACAGAGCCTGACAGTTGTATTTCCTCAGGCTGGTTGTTCTGAAGTTTAGGGGCCAGCATCTCAAATGCTCAGTCACCATCTATGTTAAAAGTAATTAATGAAATCTTACTTATAAGGCAATAAATGGCTTGTCCCCAGCCTATATTACAAATAGTTTTAGATGAAAGATCAAAAGTATATCACCCCACAAAGTCTGATTCATTGTCAATTGTCATGTTCCCAAATCTGATTGGACTATCCTTGCCAACAGGAATAACATTTATGATTTATTTGGGGCGGTGGCTGAGTGGTTAGGGAAACTGTTCTTCAATTGGACGACTCAGGTTCAAGCAGCAATAATTTGTTACCTGGAGTATTAATGCACCAAAGACTAACAATCTCTGTGTTACTGGAATACAAATTCCATTACAGCCATAAATCAGCAAATTGAAGATCTTGCCAACTGAAAATAGAGAAAATAAATGGCTATTATTTTATATTTAGCTATTGATTCCAATATTATTGCTAAAATCTGTTTTCGCAAATTATTTCCATATATAGTATTTCGTTGATGGTAAGCATAGAGTATGAATACAACCTCCTGATCAAATACCTGTTATGGACATAAAGTAAAGGGCGGGCTCACCTTCAGTCCCTCTAAATTAAGTTTCCTTCAGTACTTTACCCTACAAGATGGTAAAACAGGAACTGGAAAATGATATCTATAGAAAAACTAAGAACATACAAAGAGTATACAAGACAAACAACACTAAATTAACACACAACATGAACAGCTCATGCAAAATACTGACTCTCATGGCCAAATTTAAAGACATAAATCACATACTGTATGATGTAAAATAAAAAATAAATAAAAAAACACTGATGTAAATAACTGTTTTACATTATCCAATTGTAATGAATGAAATACTTCTTGAAGTACTTCTACTTTTGTGTTCTTCTGACTGTAACATGAGTTTCATTTTGTTTGAGTGAGCATTAAAACATCTCTATTGATTTCTTAACATAACTTCAGTGAGGTTTGCCTTGAGGTATAAATAAATAGATGTGTTGAATTTGAATTTGAGATCAGATGATAACAATATTTCACTGATCTTATGTTGTGTTTTCAATAATATATTTTCTCTCAGTGGTTGTTACATACAATATATTTCAAGCGCACTGTTAAATTACCAACACATGCATTTCTGTGAGTAAAATAATGACAAAGAAATGTGGCAGTCAGGTGTGAGAGTGTTACACTGATCATCTACACTCTGTCTACCGAGGAATCGAGGCAAATTGCTAGTGAGAGGAGACGGCTTCTTTGTGTTGCCGTACTGGTGGTATCCATAGCCTGCTTACTCAGGAATGAATGACTAGAGTCAGTAACAGCAAAGTTAGCTCGTCTCATCTTTCACAATATGCCATGTGTACTGTGGTCATGATGCAAGCTGAAGAGCAGAGGCAGAGATGGATCCACAGTCGGGCTGTTACTGCGCCCTGGTGTCTGAAACACAAGATCAGGGGCCTCATTTATCCAAAGGTCCTACAATCAGATTTGATCTTAGAACTGTCCGTGGGTAGAAATCCACATCGGTGTCATCGTTTTAAAAACCTTGATCTTGGCTGGAAAAAGCTCCCAGCGCTACAAGCAGTGCCCGGTTTGGTGTGCACATATCTGAGCCAGTGTAAGGCAGGCGAGTATGGATATATTATGCTGAAATGCCTGCGGTATTTTGCACACAGCATACTGCACTGGAAAAGCAGGAACGCATTGATCGATGACAATTAGTGATGTTCTACTTTGGGGAACTGGAGCTCGTCCATGTGCAATATAATTAAACATTGCTTGTGATTTATTCAACCTGTACATTAAAGGTGTGAATGCAGCTTCAGTGAGTCACAGTTATGTTTTTAAGTCAGGGGTACTCACAATGTGAAAAAAGTGATTTTTTAAATGGGGCCCCTGGTCATATTCGTCACTCTATTTATTTTAGGTCAGGGGTGGCCATGGAAAGACTTTGACTGGTCTTGGATCAAGACCAACCAAAGCAATGTGTCAGGGTGACAGTCTTACACTTTATTGAGTGAGAGGATGTTGGTATCAGACAAAGGTTTGGACCGTTAGGTGTCACTTTGTCATTAGAATTCTCACGTTTGCCTGCGATGCTTAGTCCCCTCAAGACCACGCTGTCCCCCTCGCCTGCCCTAACGCCCGGGCGGCAGATCGGAGAGTGCATTCTTCATTCAACTCTGAGTTACGGATTGAGTTAAGTGAGATTAGGTCTTGCGTTAGTTAACCTTACTGGCGTTATTTTGAAAACAGACTGCCAATTATGTGAAACACCCTTAAGTTACAACGCTATCCTTGTTGGCCTGTAGATATAAAAACCAGAGGGAAAGTGATTTTCTGTCTTTCATAACCACAGGCCAAACCACTAGGAAGAAACACCTAAAACTACTCTCTCACCTCAATGTGGATGTAGTACACTATTAACAAAGGTAATAATACATTCTTCTGTCCTACTTGTTCTTCTGTATCACAGCGTTTTTGTAAATATCACAATTACTATTGGTCCTTTTCCTCCATTAGCCAAGTAAAGGGTTCCCAGTTCGATCTCAGCTGCACAATTCAAATTGAAACAATACGGGGCAGTAACTTGTCCGGCTGTGATTAGGCCTAAAGATTACAGTCAGGGACGACAGCCTTGCCGATTACTCTGTTCTAGGATACCCGACTTTGGTGACATTGAGGCTGACCTTAGAGTCACCTCCCCCGCTGCCGCACTCTCCCTTGTCGTACCACCATTTGTTTTTCAATTTGTCCAAGAGGCCTTGCTCATTCAGTTTTAACACTGCCAGGTTAACAGCATTTCTTGAAACGATAAAACATAACTTGTAAGAAAATGAACAGGTCCGTGAGAAATCTAATATAGAATATTAGTAATAGTAAAAAATAGTGATAAATATCAGTGGTTCATAAAGGGAGCACGGAAAGGACAAATTGGTCAAGAATGTCACTGGTGCGGAAGGGTAAGAAGCATTTTACATTTTTACAGCAAAGGAAGTGTTAAATATTAGAGAGGTGGCATGGAGGGTTACATCGCTTATAACTGAAGTGTGCGGGATGGGGACATTCTGTCATTGAGAGTAGAAAGAACAACATCCAGCATGCAAAGTTAACATTCATCACAGCTGACAGACCGACATTTTAAGTAGCAAGTTAAGAAATATATTTCAATGTTAAATTAGAAGCAATGCAAGGGGCGCCACAAAGACCGGGGGGGAGGAAGACTGAGGAAAAAGGTCAAAACAAATGAGGCTGGGAAGGGCGGGAGTACACATCAACATTCAAATGGATGTAGTAAATGTGACTAAAATACCAATAGCACTTTCCTTAAGAGAAAGAAGAAAATAACACAAAGAGACACAAACCAGATAGATAAAACAGAGTAGAAAATGGCTGAATGTCTAGATTAACTTTTTCTTAAAACATCCTAATACTGTTAACTTATCGATGCACTTGAAAAAAAAAAAAGAAGAATTAAGGAGTGAGGAAGAAGAGAATGACAACAGGAGACATCAGGGTAGGTGGAATACTATAACAACATGGAGGATATTGTTATATTATCCCACCCACCTTAATGCAGAGCCTTTAGGTGTAGCCACACCGTAGCCCTTAGAGTCGAGGTTGCCGCCCACTTTCATGGTGTCGCATGGCTTCCGCTGCTCTATGTACTCGTTCATAGTGGATTCGAGAAGAAAGGCGAACTTGCCCTTCGACTTTCGTACCCGGGCCACCCCATCTGGTGTTGTCTTGGCAAACACTGAGGGTTCAGCCGATTTCATGTACGACCACATTTTCTCATAAACTGCTATTTTGGAGCGCTGCATTCGAGGGGGAAGAGAGAAGACAGAAACAATTTCGTTATGCACTTCAAAATATCGACAGCCTTTACCTTGAAAACGTACATTTTTTCATGCATGATGAGCCACCTTGTGTGTGTTAACAGACTGAACTGACCACCTCCTGCTTTTCAGCATGTGCTCCTATACCAGCAGGTCACAGGTTCAGTCGTCATGGTTACTAAAATGCTTTCATATTTTTTCAATTAACCCCTTAACACTTGCATGTCATCACTCCATTTGGATCACAAACTATTGCTCATGCAACTTTTAAGACAGGCTCGTCACGATTTCTCTTGAGCGACAAAGCTTCATATTTTGTCAGACGGTACAAATTTACTGATGCAACATAGCTTGAAATAAATGGTGAAGAGATGTTCCACTGAAGTCACCTCATTGAAGTGCGTGGATTTCACACACACACACACACACACACACACACACACACACACACACACACACACACACACACACACACACACACACACACGGGGCACACACGAGCCAGGAGCACATGTAAGAGACTGACTGTTCCCCTAACGGCCACTGTCATACACTGTCAGTAAGAGTACCAACTTACATATAGGGCCTTTAAGGTACACATATTCACCATTAACTAGTTGCTTATTAGCATGCATATTAGTAGCATATTGGCTCTTTATTAGTCATCATAAAGCACTTATTA
>OMLI01087488.1:0-23046 GCA_900302605.1 Rondeletia loricata
CATGAGTATTATCGCGCACTATAGAGTACCATAGGACACGCTAAATCACTATAGTAATACTATAGAAATATTATAGGGATTTTTCGCTCTGTGTTTTTAGGCTGTATTTTAGCCTACTTATTTTTCTCTGGGTTTGATTGCTCTGTAGCTCTGTCTTGTCAGCTCTGTGCCTATTCATGAATAAAGGCCTATAGCCTAATGTAACCTGATGCCAGGACCGTAGAGCCTATGTATGGGAAACACTGTAACCTCTTGAGCAGCCAACTGCACCTGCAGCCGTCTCTACCACTCTCATTGACCGGTCCAGTCAGTGCGCGCACTTTGCAAAACAAAACTTTTACACTTGGAAGAAACCAACGATAGGCAAAGGGGGTGTGTGACTTTTTGAGGTATGATCTATGACATAATTATAAGAATACGTTTGACTCATAATATAAAACGATCATAACTACATATTATAAAAAAATTAATGGTAATAAAATAAAATATAAAACCAGAAAAAACGAAATCAGAAAAAAACAGTTTGGGCATGACGCTTCTGGTAATAATAATAGTAATAATAATAATGGCTTGGATTTATATAGCGCCTTTCATTGTGATGCTCAAAGCGCTTTACAGAAACCATTACTCATTCATGCACATTCACACCGGTGGTGGTAAGCTACGTCTGTAGCCACAGCTGCCCTGGGGCAGACTGACGTCAGTACAAGGCTGGTTGTTCCGAAAAGGTCTTAGGTCTGCAAATGTGTACTATGTGTGTGTATGTTCTCCCTAGGAAAGATTTCCCTCATGCAGCCATGGTAATAAAGAATGTGTTTATAGCCAGCTTACCAAATTAAAAAAACACTTCTGAATCACAAGTGTAATTTTGGATTCTAATGTGTAAGGATGATAACTGTATTGTATTACAATGACATGTCAGTATGCTGTCATAAAACCATGCTTACTACACAGAAAATAGCTAACTGAATGTGCAGTAAATAATGTGATTATTCTCTCATGTAGGCATAGCTGGCAACCCAGTGCTCTTCAATGAAAATGGAGATGCCCCTGGGCGCTATGAGATCTACCAGTACCAGGTCCGAAACGGATCGGCCGAATACAAAATCATTGGCCACTGGACAGATCAACTCCATCTTAATGTGAGCGTTGCCCTTTCTATATCATACCCACACATTCCCACACAAAAGGATTGACGGTATTCATGTTCATTCATATTCCCTACAAATATTCCATTTGTGTTAGTGTTTACAATGGAAATCCTCCCTGCTAAGCTGCTTTCTCCAGTTCTGCAGCTGTGTTTGCTCAGTAATTCCTCCCAAACCATTTGATACTGCTTAGTGCCGTCTTCAAAGGTGTAAATATCCAGAGGGTGCTATAAATGATTAACAGGGCGGATTGTGATGAAAAGAAAGCCATAGGAGCTTAAGGACAGACATATTTAATGTAATCACTCCAGACAGCATCACTGACTTCCAAAAACAGTGTTGTGGGCAGGGGGATGAAATAAAGTAATGCTATAATAACAATAAATTACATCAAGGAACCAAACACATTATGTTTTGACAAAATGAAGTGAAGGCCTCGGGCAAGCAAAAGAGAATAAAATTGAACACATGAAGCAGCTTGAGAGGACCTTTGTCTTCTTCGCCTCTTTCAAAACAAAAAGGTTTAGTTAGGCACCTACTGTGGTGTGTGCCAGTTCCCACTCTAAAGCCAGTTTGATTTAATTAGTATTCTTTGAGCTCTTAATTAAACGCACATTTAGAGAAGAATTTGCCAGCTTTGAATTGAACAATCACAATTGAATGAAAACACTAATAACATAACATAACATTAAAGAGACCCTTTTGAAATGACAAATTTAGTTTATCTTTAAAAGCATAGGGGACAATCCACAAAGGGGAAAAATAATCCTGAAACAGAATTGATCTTTTATTCCCATGATCTTGGGCAGGTGAGTATAGATTTCTGAACACAAACATATCTACCAAAGCAAGAAAAAGGAGGAATATTTAAGTGTCAGTTCCTTACAGAGCAAACAATGGATTGCCCCTTTTCTCTCTTGGCTTGCCCTTCAGATAATTTGACCTCCCTTTGGAAATGTTTGCTGAATCTAAATTCATTTAACCCCCAATTTGCCCTCTCTGACCCCCCACTCAAAGAAATAAATAAAATCAAAGGGTAGCAGGGTGGCAAATGGATTAGGTAGACCATCCTTCAACCCAGGTTCAATGCTCCGTAACACCAACACTGTGACCAACACTGAAGTGTCCTTGAGCTCCAGGGGTGCTGGTCTGTCGCTGACCCTGTGCTCTGACCCCCCTTTGTCTCTCTCTGTCTATCCTCGTCTATCTCTATCTCTGCCTCGCTCTCTCCCTCCCAGGTTCATTCGATGCAGTGGCCAGGCGGTGTCCGTCAGGTACCTTCCTCAATCTGCAGCCAGCCCTGTCAGCCTGGCGAGCGCAAGAAGATAGTGAAGGGTATCCCTTGCTGTTGGCACTGTGAGCGCTGCGATGGCTATCAGTACCAGGCAGACACCTACACCTGCAAGATGTGTCGCTTTGATTTGCGGCCCAATGAGAATCACACGGGCTGCGTTCCAATCCCCATTGTCAAGCTGGAATGGAGCTCTCCGTGGGCAGTCATCCCCGTCCTCATTGCAGTTGTTGGCATCACGGCCACTCTGTTTGTGGTGGTCACGTTCATCCGCTACAATGACACTCCGATTGTCAAAGCATCGGGCCGAGAGCTGAGTTATGTGTTGCTAACTGGCATCTTCCTCTGTTACGCCACAACCTTCCTAATGATCTCTGCCCCTGATGTAGGAATCTGCTCCCTCCGAAGGATCTTCTTGGGTCTGGGCATGAGCATCAGTTACGCTGCCTTACTCACCAAAACCAACCGTATTTACCGCATCTTTGAGCAGGGTAGCATGTCTGTGAGTGCGCCCAGGTTAATTTCCCCAGCCTCCCAGCTAGTCATCACTTTTACCCTAGCCTCAGTGCAGCTGCTTGGTGTATGCATCTGGTTTGGCGTGGACCCCTCCCAGGCCATCATTGACTATGAGGACCAGAGGACATCTAACCCAGTGCTGGCCCGTGGTGTGCTGAAGTGTGACATCTCTGACCTGTCTCTGATCTGCCTGCTGGGGTACAGCATGCTGCTCATGGTCACCTGTACAGTCTACGCCATTAAAACCAGAGGGGTGCCGGAGACCTTCAACGAGGCCAAGCCCATCGGTTTTACCATGTACACCACCTGCATTATTTGGCTAGCATTCATCCCAATCTTCTTTGGTACCTCACAGTCAACAGACAAGGTAAGCTTACAACTGTTACTGTAATGCTATAGCAATGTATGTTCTTTATCTTTATCTATCAATGTATTTTCTTTATTCTACATACTGTCGCAGCCACACATCCTTTTCTTTCATACTATATCTCTTCACTTGCTCATGTTTATGTTTTTTCTCTTGGTTTGTTTATCCTCTCTTGGGTTGTTCATGAGGATTTTTGGAACCCATTTGTATCATTGCAGTACTGTGTGGGTGTAGGTGGACAGCTGGACTGAAATGCAACCAAAATGTATTATACGTTAGCCAATTTTTGCAAAGCTACAGTTCAACAATGCGGAAGTTTTCTGATCATAACGTTTTTAGATTTTTTGTGGAATTACAACCACAGTTCACACAACTCTGACTTACAATGATGGAGAGACAATTAAAAAAGTGATGTCATGTGGAAACTTCAGATTTTGAACATAAAAACAGCCTAGCAACTCTGGATGTAGAGTTTTATGAGCGTATTCTCTGATAATTCTGCAGGCACTTGGGTAAGGCAGCACGCAAGCCTGTGACTTACATATATGTGACAGCTGTATGCCACAGTGCATTCGAGACCTGTGAGCTGTTTACACAAACTCAAGCTCACACTCGTATTCCCATGTCAAATCAATGTGTCTGGCCTTGTGAACCATGGTCCTGGATCACATCCAGTGGGAGCACTGGGAGGCTACAGGTCAAGAGGGATCCAAAAGGGACATGGAAAAGGGGGCTGGACTTGGAACGCACACATACAGAGGAGAGAGTCTGGGTACAAAGCCAAGGGGTACAACAATGGAACAGAAGAAATGTGTAGATCCAGTTGAACAGGGTCTTTTGGCTCAGTGAGAGGACAGTGGTGAGGGAAAAGCCTCATACTGGCATGGACACTATCAGTGGTGCCAGAATGGGTCTGACAGAGGCAACAAATTAATATTTACCTCCTCCCCTTTGGGATTAAAGGAAACAATGCATCAAAATGTTGGCCTAGAAGACTGGCTGTGATGGTTTCCTTTGTGACAGACAGTCTTGAGAGACCAAGCTTGTGTATTGTGTCATGCTCATCACCACAAAATAATTTCTCTAGTCTACAGCATTGCAGAAAATCTGCATATGACTGTAACCAATTGAATATCATCAATGATGCAGTATGTGACCAGCAGTATAAAGTACTTCATCTAGGCTATACAGACAATTTAGCAGATGCAACAAGCACCGAGTTTCATGCGCCATTGAACAATGCGCACAAGGCAGTTTTGTTAGATTTTCAAAACCTTGCAAGGAAATATAATTATATTTACCTTTCAATTGACAGCGTGGCCTTCTCTTACAAGCCCAAAATCCATCGGCCTTTCACGTGTTAACACTCTAAAGCTGAGCAAGAACTTCCACATCTAGAGAATAAAGAGACACCTGCAGAGCTCAGTAGATGGACTGTTTGGTTTATGTTTTATTTGCTTTCCCGAAATATATTTTGGGAAATTGTGTCAACTATCATCACTATACATTCTTAATCACTCACTCACACACACATGCACACATGGCAAATGCAGTTAATAGCTGCAAATGTCAGCTATGAACCTATAGCACCAAAGTAAAAAATTCTAAAAAATTGTTCAAGTGTGAAATTCACTTTACAACTGCAGCCATGGATATCAGGTCGTTCTTTGTTTAAGCGTTCCATCTCCTGCCTCTGAAGATGAAAGAGAATTATAAGTTTTAACATCAGCTTTTCTGGAGGATGAGGTAATCCATTAGCTAGCATGGCTTAAGTTTGAATAGTAAAATATAAAGAAAAAGGAAAACGTTGAAGGGTAAGTAAAGCCCTACTTTTGTTTCTTCTCACAATCCCTGAAATTAATTCAATTTAAAAACCTTGAATAACCTCTCATTGAGGCTTAGTACAAGATGCTCTCTTTCTTGCTTCAAATTTTATTAGTCACTCATTATTATTTCCTGTTGAAAACTGCACACACAATGGCTGAGAGGCCCACATCTAATCATTAGGAAAACTTCCACCATTGCCCCGAGCTTAGCAAGGTACAGTAAGACATAAATTGGAAGAGGAAATGGAAATTTCACTTTAGGGAAATGTCCCACATTTATATGATTTATTTTCTTTCTTCATTCGTCTTCAGCTTTAGAGACTAATCAAATTTAACTTGACTTAGACATAACCAAATCATTAATTTAAACTCACATTGCAATATAGTTGAGTCTGGTCAGACCATTCAGCAATAAGTTACTTTGTTGTAGATTGTCTTTAATGTTTAACAATAAAGTAGCAAAGTCTGCTGTGTGCTAGCCTTCATGCAAAAGACTTAATTTTTTTAAAATAAGGGAGAAAAACACTGTGACAGATTCTCTGAGCTGTTACATAAACAATGTTCTTATTTAAGGAATTAACATGTCAAAGCAAACACACCTCATAATCATCGTACTGTGAATGACAGACAGGACAAAGCCTCGCAGCCCACGTTGACACGTCTTTCAGAGCAATTAAATGCTCCACTTCCTCTGGGTCTTGATGTACCTTATCTCTCTGCCGAGGTGCTCATCACCAGTTTACAGCGGGCCGGGCCTCTGCCTCAGCATTACAAGCACAGTCATTTATTTGTCATCTGGTGTCAGGATAAATGTAACGAATGCCATGGGAGGCTTTCTCTATCATTCAAATGGGGACATCTGGTCTATCTATGGAGCGTGATCACCAAGCTTTATGCTAGCTTCAGGAATAGATGTGACATCTGCTTACCTGGAGAAACAGTCTAAATCAGTGGCTGTCTCGAAGACAGAGGGAGGAGGAGGGACACTGGACAATAGAACTCATCGGAATGAGGCTTCCGCACAATGGGCTCAATTCAAATTCAATCAGCCCACACAAAGGGGTCCTGTCTTTACGGCGTATCAATGGTTTGATGAATTGAGTGGTGTTGTTTATTTCTCTATGGAGTCGCCATCACACTATTGGCATTGTCAACTTAATGACAAAACCTGCTGTTACTGCACTAGTCAGACAAAGAGTTCACGAGTGTGCTCGTACCGATGTTGGATCAGTGTTCATCCCTGCTACCTGTTACCACCCTAGTCCTTTCCATTTCTCTCTCTGTCTCTCTGCCTCTCTCTCTCTCCTTTCTTTCCAAAGATAAACAGCATTACTCACAGTAGCATCCCGCAGGCCCTATAATACATAATGAAGATCGATGCTACAGAGCAGAGGGAGCTGAGCAACGTCTTGGATTTCAGAGAGCAGTTGTTACATTCATTAGTCCTACAGCACACCGGCGCTCTGGGTCTAAGCTCTTGACCTCTGGGTGCTCTGGTAAGGGGAGAACAGGCCATGAAGCTAATCAAGGCCAAAGTATTGTGATCTTTGTAAATGACATTCTCCCATGAAGCCATATTACTGCGTCCCCTAAGGCGTCTTTTTGTTTATTAGTTTAATTAGAGTGTGATTACAGTGAATTCCCATGCAATAAGCCACTCTGCTGAACATTTCCATACCATGCTGAGAAACAATGCAGCAGCTTAATGTACAGTGGGAATTATGCATCATTTAATAGTTTGCATCTAGGACCACAGGCTCTCTAGAGAACCTGGCTAAAATTAGCATGCTTTTACATTTATTAGCCCTCAAATCATTCTCATGTTATCAGATTGATCACAGACTTTCCCGCCCAATTGTGCTGCACTGTCTGTAGGCAGTGAAGTGGGAATCTCTCAGGACCTCCTATCATGTGCTGTTAACGTCCCCATTTTCTTCCTTGCCTCTAGTTCACTCATTAGTGTTGCCTTGCACTGCTTCTTCTACGTGTGCGTTGCCACAGGCAAGATCTGTTGATGACAACGTGATGATGTGTGTGTGAAATATACACCATCTCACTTTTATGAGTGCCACACTGTGCATGCTCAGGTACAGCGCTATCAGGAAGAAACAAATTAATGAGCCAAATACTGCAGTCGGTCTGACACTGAAAACAGGGCTCCTCATGTGAGCTCACACAGGTCTGTGATACAGTACAAGTATAGATAATTACGTTTTTTTTCAATGGCACCTTGATACTATTCAGATGAATAATAGAAATGTTGATTTGATGTATAATGAAGTCTAACTTACCATCTTATATGCTCAGTGTCCACATGGAAGCCTTCAGAGATGACTATTCTTAGGTGAAAGGCAACAGACATTTTTTTATTCTATTTATTGTGTGAGTGGGTTCTGCAGTTCCTCCCTAAGGCAGCAGCGAAGCGAGCCCAGAGCAGTGCACTAGCTAACGCTCTCTACAGCTGGGAGGGGACCGCTGCAGCTGTCCCTCTATCATACAGCCTTCATCCTTCCATTCTTCACTCTATTCAGCAATCCCCCATGGTACCAGGCCTGGCCGAGATGAGAACACAGATACAACCAGTCTGGTGGGAAAGCACCATGGAGAGTCACAAATAATGAAAACAAACAAGCATCAGGTCACATTTGGGGAGCTAAATGTTACTCTGTTTTGATGAAAAACCAGCAGGGACCTACTGTGGTCACTCAATAGCTGATGAAAACACACCCAGTCAAAAGGAAGAGCTGCTACTTTAATGGTAGAATCATATAAAATATTTACAGTTTTAAGGCATGAAGCCTATGCATGAAGGGATTTATTGATTTGTATTAGATGGTGAGTATGAGGGCAGCCGATATAATATGTGGTGGTCCTGGAGAGAATGCCATGCTGTCAGGATGCATTCAAGTCCATGGTATCTTGTAATGTACAAGGTAATGCCTCTCACATGGGCGGTCAAGCAATCACTATATACTACAATGTATAGAAATTACGCAAGCTTTCCTTCCTCCTTAACACTCCCATGAAGAGGTCTCATTAATTTGCCGCAGCTTTGCAAACAATTAAAATGGAGCGAGCGAGACTGATACTCAGCAAAGCCCTCCCCATGATTCAGAAGGTTCTGCCATGTATACAGTTTTAATGAGGTTGTTTCCTTTTTTATGGACCTGCTTGTTGTGAATCAGAATAGGATACGATCAACTGGCGTTATCAATTTTGTTTCCAGGTTGCCGTGATGGCCATATTAAAACTAGCATGGCAGAAAATGAAACAAACAAGGTAGCCTTGGCTGGTTCGGCACGCCACCGTAAAAGCAGATGAGATGCTGATGTAAAACAGAATTTTATCACATATCGCTTGCATTAAATCGTTTTTTGAGCCTCTGTTGGACAGTATAAACCACTTTAACAACAGCTTGACCAACTATCGGGTCATTGGATACTCGAATTACAATGACACACAGCAGATGTCATTTTCACTGTACAGGCCGCTACCCATATAAACCAATGAGAAAGAGCCAATGCCAAAAAAAGCTATATACATCTTGATGTGTTCATCTATAAAGGGCATAGCAACAAATCACTGAGAGAAGGGCTTAACTGTTTGTGTTTGCATACTTGGCGTTTGCCTTTTTGCAGATGTACATCCAAACAACCACGCTGACCATCTCCGTGAGCTTGAGCGCCTCCGTGTCTCTGGGGATGCTCTACATGCCCAAGGTCTACGTGGTGCTCTTCCACCCCGAGCAGAATGTGCCCAAGCGCACACGCAGCCTCAAGGCCGTGGTTACCGCTGCCACCATGTCGAGCAAGTTCAACCCCAAGGCCAGCCTAAGACCCAATGGAGAAGCCAAGACCGAGCTGTGTGAAAGCCTGGAAACACAAAGTAAGGACAAGAATGCTAATGAGGAAGCCTTTGACTAACAACAAGCAAAGTTCCATTTGATTTATTTTTCCCCATGTATGTTTTGTCCTTCAATTTCTGTAAATCACGGAAACAAATGAGTGCGATGCAGAGATAGAAAGCAGAGTAAAACATAATTACTTATTGGCAAATGTGCAGCGTGTTATTTTACACTTCAGTGGATTTAGGAAATTAACCACCATTGTTCATTTTGTCGAAAAAAAGGTGGATTTTGTTTGTGAGTCAGGAAGAAGCATTACAGGATTCTCGAATGTGTGGGGAGAACGAAGTCATGAAGGTGATTTAGTGGCTAAACATGAAAGTTGTTCAAAATGCTAAAGTATCGTGTCTCTCTCTCTCTCACTCCAGCACTGTTTAAACACATTGTAAATAATCAAGAGGCAGTTGAGTCTCCTCTCTGAACCAGCTGAACTTCTCTCAGTGTGCGCCTCCCCCTAATTTCAATACCAATAAAAATGCTTGGTGCTACTGTATCAGTGACAGACTCTGGATTTATACAACTGAAGTAAATAATGACTTCAGCAATTGAGTCAGCAGAAATTACTCAGGTGACGTCCAAAACAGTCTCTCTCAGCTTGCCTCGGCAGGAAAAGGTTTTAATCGGTCATGTCTGTCAGCAGAGATACATTCCCCCTGCCTGCCCTATCCTAATCATGATGCATGCTTATTGTCACAAATTTGTCCACCCATAATGATAACACATTCTCCCCTCATAAAAGAAAAAGACAAGCAATGTATTTGATACCTGTTGATACCAAAAATAGAAATCAATACAATTTGCAGCAATTGTATGACAATGTAGTAACGATGCCATGTTTTTGTGAGGCACACCAGAATAGCTACAGTATGTAAACACACAGTGCATTCACTTTTAATTGCTATTAGTGTTGGAGTTGGCCTTTCCAAGCTCCAACGAAACCATCAACATAACATGAGACACTCTGAACAGCCAATTCTGAGCGGCGGTGTACTGGATAGTACACTGGTGGGAAATAGTAGTGTCGCACAGGAAGTGATGCGTTTTACATAACATCCAGGTACTATGTTAGTAGACGCTAATGCTAACTACCATAGCCACCATGGACGAAGCTGCTGAAGCGAGCTCTTCTGCAATGGACAGTGTTTCCCATACATAGTCTCATCTGCGCACCGCGCCACATGATGATATCGGCATATTGGCACGGCCGCCACAAAATCAAAAGTTGGTCAATGCATAGAAATTGATCTAACTTGATCTCTAATGCGCCTAATGTGCGCGTCATGTCTGTCATTTGGCAATGCACAGACCAGTAGATCAGTAGCATTGTACTCAATCCGACAGAGCCTCCTGTTGTGAAAACTAAAGTGAAACTTAAAATTCTACAATTTGCTCCTGTGGGATATTAAACAAGAATGAGATGAGAGACAGCCTTCAAACAATTAATGATCTTTAATCAATGGTAAAGATCAGAGTGATTCTGCAGAAGTGACTACTTTTTACAATGGGATACACCGTTTTATACACATTTCAACTTCACAAACCTCCCTCCCTTTCCCAGCTCACACCCCTTCATCAGGATTGGCTGAGCTGCCCCTGTGACGTATTTATCTGTCATTCATTCCAGACCCTTATACCGGGGCGGGAGCAGTCTGCCCAAATAAGAGCTGGAGGAACAGCCCCCCTTTCACTACACGCACGCGGGTTTGGGCGTGCGAGACTCTTCTATTGTTGCCAAGTTTATCCAATACAGATGAAAAGGCGTCTTCCTGTCTATAGCGTGTTGTTGCCAAAGTCCAGATGTCAAACATCTGCTAATACTTGACCCAAAACAACAAAATCTAGAAACTAGTTTTGACTGGCTCAGAAGGTGCAGTTCACAGCTTACTGAGAGGGAAGTGGGTGAAAGTTCAATCTGCAAGAGTGAGTTTACATATAAACTTAAACCTGATTATAATATATATATCAACATATGATATACCAACGTACCCACCCCGATCATCCCGTTTTCTACCACACTCCAAACTCCCATGTGTTAGTAACGGCATTTGTAAACAGTAACACTTTTAAATCTGAGATGTGTCAAACTGCTCAACACTCAGATAGAGAGTTACAGTAACATGAGTGCAGTGCAGACTGGCATATTGCCTCTGTTTACCATTGGATTCCACCGGACACACTGCTGTCACTGTAGGTAAAGACAAGTAATTCATCCTATTGAAACTGCAGCACACGCTTGTTTGTTGTCTGACGTCATTAAAAGTGCGACGGCAGTAAAATCGACAGAGTGCAGTTGCAAATTCTGACCAGAGTAGCCGCTGACGTGCCAAGTTATCACACAGAGCTTTACGTTTTTTTAGGGTTAATAGGGGCTTTTGTTACAATAAGTGGTGAGAGGGCAAAGACACAGATTTGATAGCCAGCACCAATTTATTCTGATGGGGTTACCTTTTACAGGGGCTGTACAGTTTGAATAAGCACCATTTATCATTGTCATTGGCAGTGTGGACACATGGCTTGATGAAATTGAAAAATTCCCGTCTGGGCCAGCTCCCTCACTGCCTGGATCTGGTGGCAATATGTCAGGATTTATCTGCTCCACCTCAGCGAATCAGCTAACACGGTCTAGGGAGAGAAACTGGAATGTTGAGGCCTGATAGCTCTGCGTTAAGGAATTGGTGGGGATATAGGGGGTTTTATTGAAAGCCTCCTCCCACTGTTACAGTAGGTAATACAGGCTATGTTTTGAGGGGAAAATATGACCAGAAAGCTAAGTGATTTCTTGGGAATTATTAGCATTCGTGCTACACTGCAGCATGAGGGCTAGACAGCAGACTTTTCATCTTACATTTGTTACACCAGGAAAACCACGTCAAACAAGAATGCCTATATTCCGTTTTCTTCCTTATCTTATAGGTTACAATAGTTCACCTTGACTCCATTTGATTCTGAAACTCCCCTCCCGTTCTTCTCTTTCAGCTTTCCCAACAAAGCAAACATACATCAGCTACAGCAACCATGCAATCTAGGGGACGAAGGGCATCATCATTGTTCAGGATTTCCACCTGACGGAGAAAAGGTGTGTATGCAGTGGAATTCAAAGCCGGCAAAATGGATGTGTCGGAATCACAGAAGGATTTCCCAAAGAAATGGCATGGCGAGGACAGACCACACAGAGATGCAGGGAAGGACCCCCAGGGGACCAGGACAAATACAGTACAAATATAATGTTCCATCTTCTGTCAGCCTCACCAGAAAAAACAAAACAAAAAAAAACACTTGCATGGCAGAGGCCAGGAGACTAAAGGATGGAGCTTTCCTTTTGAGTGTTTACATTTCAGCTATGCCCTCTTTCAAAGGCTTCTCTCTCATCTTGAGCAGTGCTGGCTGACGTTCAACTAAGATCAAGAATATGTTCAGGTGTTCTTCATGTTGTCTGCCAGTTTTGTGAACGATAATATGAAAATCCTCAAGGCATCACAAGGGATTCATCAACACCAAAAAAGGCATGAAAACATGATCCGGGAATTTCTAAGAGGGGTTTATGTTTGTTTTATTTCTCAGTTACATGGATCAAATGTCTGGAAACGGTGATCAGTTCAACAATGCAAGACATCTGTATCAGACTCCCATGTATTTTTTTCCTCCTCCAGGTTTCCATTGAGTTAATGACAATGACAATGATTTACACCTATAAAATAATTTCTGCTGATTTCTAGCATGCCACTTTGAACATCCTGTGTTGTGTTGTTAAAAAAAAAAAAAGAATATTTGGAATGCATTTAAACTCTGTTGCAGTGTCGTTACAATTGTTTGGGCCAAGCCCATTGTACGTTAAAAACTGGTCTCAAATGGTGATGGTCTAGTGAGTGATTTGTTTATTTGTGCTTAAGTGGGGCCATGATTTGTATTACCAGCCCAAGGCTGTCACTGCCCTCTGCATACCTGTATGTGCTTTGAAACAGTGGCTCATGGCTCAAATGAAAAGTATTTCAGCCCCGAGACACTACTGTAAGCTGTCATCCAGGATGACCCCCCATCACTGCCACCAGCCATTCTCTTGGTTACACATAAGTGTAAAGCTTAGTTGTACAAATCCATTAGGATGGGAATTAAGATGAAGTATGCCCTTGAGAGTGGATCATGCAATATGCTGTGAAGGTGATATCCATAATGGAGCAGCTATTGAAACCATTCATTACTAAACATGTCCTCCTCAGGCACTCTCATGATATGGAGGAGGTGTAAGGAAGTTGTAAGGCTTTTCGCAAATGAAAATGTAATTGCAAAAGTATACATTATCTCTATCAATCAGACTCAGCTCGCTGAACAGATTAATAGATGGCTTACTGCAGTATAAAAGCCCTCTAATGTCTTGGGGAAAATAGTGTGGGGTCATTTGTGTTGTGAATTCAATGCTGCTTTTCATGACTCCCTCTGTATTACTTTCAACACCATTTGTGTTGCAGAATAAAATGTGAGTGCTGACCAAATTAAATGGCAAGTTAATGTATGTTATTAAATAGATTGATGATGTCTGCTTTATGTCCTGACATATCCTAAAAGAGGGTAAATTGTACAAAAAGAAACAGTGCCTGGCTATCTGACTATGTATTTGTAAAACCTCATGAAAACTAATGAAGTGTGTGAAGCATGTTTATTTTTTTTATACAAAATTTTATTTCTATTAAAAATGTTTTCAAACTTCAATGTCCTCCGTTTTTCGGTTTGGTGTAATGCAGGGAACACTATCGGTTTCTTTATGAATTTGTTCCCTTTGCTGTAAATGAAAGAAAAGGATACAACAGGTTGTTGCAATCATTATATGCAATGTATGTTGCCTAATAAAAAACAATATATAGAATGTTATATAAGCGAATTTAGATTATCTTGAGGTAATTACCTGTTTAGTGTGTGTGTGTGTGTGTGTGTGTGTGTGTGTGTGTGTGTGTGTGTGTGTGTGTGCGTGTGTGCATGCATTTATCGGTGTGCCTGCTGCAGAGAAATAATATAAATTAAAGACAACGGCTGCCATCCTCTGAATAATGTGTTGCCACAATTGCTCTGATAATAGCATGTGAAGGACAGAGAATTGTTGGAGGGAAACATGAAATTATTTTAAATGAATGGTTAGCCTGTACTGTAATCCAAGGCCCCTGCATGCAGCTAGCTCCCAGGATCTATCATCTTCTCCACGCCTCCCTGGTACTGTGAACCCACAATACAAAGGGCTAGAAAATAACTGTTGTTACATGGCAAGTAAAATTTTTGCAACATATCAGTGTCATCTTCACATAGCAGAGAGCCAGTGTAAGGTGCCTGCAATCTTTAGCCTCATAAGACTAAGTGTAAAAGCTGAAAAAACAATGTCTCCGTGTTGTACTGCCAGTACTGCAGCTGCAGTATGTACATCTTAAAACAATTTATATTCTTAGTTTTCTGTAGTCAGTAGCCAAGCACAAGCTCTGTCTGTGAGCACAGACATGAGCATCTAGTTCAATCAAACAACCGTGAAGGCTACAGGACAAATACTGTACGTTCTCCAATAAATACCACAATCTAAACTTGTAAAACAAAATTATATCATATTACAGGCATTTACATTACGTGCCATTTAAATATATATATATATATTTCCCATTAATTCTGTTAACATTATAGCTTTGTTATCATGGACACCTAAAGAAGCAGTTCAGCTAACACAATTGGCACCTTGACACAGGGTTACTTTAGGGCAAGTGCAGCCTTGTGGAGGCCTTGGTGCAAGCAAACCCTGTATGGAACAAAGCAACACCCTTAGAATAGAGGAAGCTAGGTGTGATAAAGCAGTTTCTCAAGCTAAGCAGGGACAGTGGACAAACTGGGAAAGTTTAGTCGAACTGCGAAGTTAGTCTTGCCCAAGGGCGAGACATAACCAAGTGTTGAAGTAAAGGCTAATGCCAATAGCAGCAGCATAAACCAATGGTACAGATAACCTCTATGTTGTTTGCTCATCCACAGAACTCCAAACTGCAGCAGTGCAACCACCTAGGAGATTAAGAAGGACCTGTTGCTGAAGTCACTTTCCTTCCCTTTAAGCACACAACAGAGCTGCCAGGAGGGAGTTTGTGTAAACCCCGGGGCTTTTACAGAGGAAGTAAAATTCGAAACAGGAAGGACTCCCTTAAGCTGGTGCTGATTGGAAACTCTGTATCCAGCAGAAAGTATACTGCCTGTCACACTTTGTAGAGCTCACTGTGCCACGGGAAGATACAGTAGACGAGGCACATGAAAGGAAGAAGCTAGATACACCGAGCTATATTAGGGAAGCCAGCGTATGCACTGTAGAAGTTTGTTGCCATGGATTTGTAGCTACATCCACTACTAGTGTATTCAGGGAGTCAGGAACTCGTATTCAGGGATCACAGCAGGCCACAAAATCAGCTTCTGAAGCAGCCAAAAAGGGCAGGCAGTGGCTCTGGCTGAAAAGTATGGGAATCGACAGTATCTCATGACTAAGACAGGAGTTATTACATAAGATTAGTGTTTTCTGATACAAACTTGATTGTTGTAAACACCAATGGTGAGAAATTATTGAGAAATTATTGGGTTTAATACTGAACTAGGAGTAAGCCTAAGTGTAGGTAGTGGTACAAAGACCGATAACATTTGTAAAAATCACAATTTCATAGCCAACAGAAAGCGTTGCAAGTGTTACAATATGGGATAAACCTTGTTTGAGTGTAAAGCACAAACCATTTTTATGAGCTCACAAATTCTGCCTCCCCAAACACTGTCAATGAAACTGCTTCAAACAGTGTTGACAGGTTAGAGTCTTGACTCTCTTGCTTGGGAAGATATTTGTTCATGTTCAGTAGAGTGACTGAACTCTCTGATCAATCAAATAAGAGTAAAATGTTTTCAAGAGGCGTTCAGAAGCCTTTCCTGTTCCACAGTCAGAACTGTGTGTTATCTTTGAGTATTTCTAAGTGCCACTTTAGCCATCCCTGTCAATGTATCCTTGAGCAAGACACCTCTGGCTGCCCCTGCGTTCTCTGACTTATCTAAAATATATATATTTATTCAGTCAGCAGAGACTTCAGTTACTATAACAAGGGACCTTCCTCCCAACTGAGTATGTATTATTTCTTGAGCAGCTGGCCTCTTCTTGCTTCAATGAGTCTGAGTCTGAAAGCCAGCAATTTGCAATACATTTGAAGAATATTTAGGACAAGTTAAGTTGTTGTTATGCAGAGCAATAGCAAAATACATTGAGAAACAAATTTCTCTGGGCACTCAAAATGACACGTTGACTGCTCTGGTGTGAAAACTATTGAGGGGTTTCAATGCAATCTACTCAACTGTGTAATTGCAGATAGAGTGATACAATTGCTCAGATAGAGGTTGAAAGGTTTATCCACACAAGCCAATAACTTCAATATGAACTGATGACTCTATAAAGGAACAAATATGTTGTTGATTAGACAGTCTTATGATCCGGTGGACAAGTCTCTCAGTTCCAGATAAAAGTGTTTGTCACGATTCCACCTGAGCACGGACCCATCTGCATCACTACACGGTCACAGTGTCAATGACAGTCGCCTCAGGTTGGTGGAGTAAATGGAAGGACTGGAGTAATGCTTTCATGCAGGAAATAAAGAATTGATTGAGTAAGATCAATAATTAATAGAAATTCAAACGCTGTTCACACAGCATTGTCAAACATTCATATGAGTATATGCATGCCCACATGAGGATTGGTTCACAGAGTGCAATTATGAATCCATTCATGTTCTTGAAAGGGTCTTGGCACACTTTCCTGCGACAATGGAACCATGTGAATGTCCCTAAAGAGTTTAAATGCTACCCATCTTTTGCTGCAAGCATGCCGACGAAAACACGCAAAAAGTAATTTCATTTATTTCAGTCATCAAAAAGCAATTTAATTAATTTCATTAATCATTTAAACCATATTGCTGTGCACGAGGACTGAGTCAAAGTGATCTTCAGCAGTAAAGCTGCAATGCTGAAACAATCCTCATGCAAGTATGAATAGTTCAAAAGATAAAATGTGTATCCACTCGATAGTCAGAAGGCCATTTCCCTATCCACCTGAAGATAATACAATACAGCTGCCCTTGGATGACAGAATGAGCACAGGAGCACATTTGTCTGGAATTGAGCATCAATATAGGATTGAAAGATGCATTGCAATGATGTTTCTCTCAAGGGTCCTTTGACTGAGCTCCCTCAGCTGTGCTGTGCAGCTATGCTATTGTATACCATCATAAACAGACACAGCACTGATAGAGCCTGCTTTGCTGTGAAAACCTGATCTGGAGGCATGATATTCCAACAGAAGGGACACAATTCATGGTGTACTGTGATGGAAAAGCAAGCTAAAGGGGGAAAAAACAACTCTGTAGATGTATGTATGCAGCAAGATAACCAGGAAAAACGTTGGTGTGTGTAAAGGAAATTATCTGAAAAAAGTGCAGGCTATCGCGAGTACTGTTGTCTTGTTTTATAGACTTACAGCCCTTACGTTCAATGACACACTTTCTCAAACATTCAACTAATATTTCATTCATGCTTTGTCTCTAGATAGTGATGACTGATCAGAGACATGGTAGCTTATACACAGCACATACAGTATGTTGCTAGGAAACAGTACCTCATGAATATCCTCCAGTTATTGCACAAATCAAAGGAATAATGTCCTGACAGTTCAGTGATTGGGTAAAAGCAAAGTGTTGGGTTAATACATCCCCACAGAAAGAAAAAACAAAACAAAAAAACTAACATATTCAAGCCAAGAGCACATCTGATGAATACTAATCGAGCAACGTACAGTATTTATGCCCCTTATTCATATATTATTTCAATATAATTCCATCCAGTCTTTGCCAAAATGTAGATAGCATCAGGGAGTATTCTGCATCCAATACTTATGTTACGACACTCTGCTCCCAGATGCGGTACAGTAACAATTAAAGTATTTCTTTTATTAACCATTCTTCTGAAGTTGTCCATTGCTCTCTTTATGAGCAATATTTACTGTCCTCCACAGCAGAGGAAGACGTCATTAGTCCTCTTATCTTATCACAAGGTTGTGGTATTAAAGAGAACATACTCATCTGTCTGTAATACACAGTCAGCAATCATTTCTACTTTGGAGTCCACTGAACGATGTTTCTAATTGAGCCCCAGGGGGGAAAGGAGAGTGCTGTACCAGAAGATCCCCAGGTTAAAGACAGACACATGGTAACATGTTGCCCTCAGGGAGAAAAACCCCAGTGTGAGGAGGTGGGTGAAGCCTTTACAATGAAACTAGGCCATCCTAACAAGGACTGGGAAAGACTGTGACAGTGGAATGCAGAGCCTACTGTACCGCAGCCAGAGGCTCTGATATTCACTGCCAATATTGCTTTCATTTGCTATGCACCATTTCACTCTCTCCTTTAAGCTCTGCCGACCTCGAATGCATTAAGATGTTGTATGGTAAATATATTTCTGGTGCATTCCTCAGGTAATCTGTCAGGGGGCTGTTTCACTTCTAATGTTATCTGGATCTGTGCTTCAAATGAATGCCAAAGATTCAACAGTAGATAGTACCAAGTTTCAGCACTAACACAGTATTCCTTTTGTTAA
The DNA here is from genome assembly GCA_900302605.1 of Rondeletia loricata. NCBI lineage: Eukaryota > Metazoa > Chordata > Actinopteri > Beryciformes > Rondeletiidae > Rondeletia > Rondeletia loricata. The sequence goes on from OMLI01087488.1 coordinate 18,680, forward strand.
TATATTCTATAACAGTTCAATTTGCATTACTGAACCTTCACTTCTCTTTCCCTTTCCTAGAATTAAGGGCACTTTCATATATCATATATTGATTCATTTGGATCCTGGAGAATTTATGTATCCTGATCCATTCCAAAAAACATCATGGGGCCACAATGTAATTGCATCAAAAATTTTCAAAGCAAAAGCAATAAAAGCATAAAAATATGTTTTTTTGTTGTTGTCTGTCTTTTAATCTTGGATAGTTAATAATAGATACATGAAAAAGTCTCTTGCAAAACTAGAAACAACAAAAAGCTTTAATCTCCTCCAGTGAGCATAATGAATAGGAAACTTTGACAGTACCCAGATGGATTTTCTGGGAATACAACACAATATGTGTACATTTCATCATTAGGTTAAGAACTGTTTGCGATAAAAGGAATAGGAAATCTGAATTCTGTCTTCGGCTGGATTTTCCCTTTTAAATTTGACACAATGCCATTTTTTCATATATAATAGAAAACAAGGCCTGCAAAAACTCTCTAACATGTGATTATTGTACTGTTGGAATTTTTCAGTGGTGAAATTCTTAGAGGTCACAGTAATGGGAGAGAGATACTTTGTGGTTTCAGAGCGGATATAGGCAATTTGGGGAAACTGGGGTAACTTTCACAGCTCCATTGTCTGCTGTGGTCATCTGACAAGTGTGTAAGTAGGTTTAATGTGAAAAATGATAGGCGACAAAAAATGCTTGCAAACTCATTCCTAAGAACAGGAAAGTCTCAGAGCCACGTTACCAGATCTAGTTTAGCTAATCTGCATCCAGCAAGGTTTAGAATGAAGATAGCGAAATGCTCTTTCTCATTCACATGGGGATCTGAATTAAAATGAGCTGCTTCTATCGGTCAAGCAGTCCTCTATCCTGAATGACTTTAAGTTGGAAGTGAAGATGTAATTTCTATTGAAGCGATGCATCAGTGTAGGGAAATTTGTATTTAAGTTTGTATTTTGTTTCTGAATAACTGAAACTGTACATGTTTGGTGTTGTGATGTTATAACTTTGATTAATGACTTTGACAGTTTGCTGCCACTTTCTAATACCACTGTTAAGATCAAGGACCACAATAGAATGAAACTTTACTTTTTACTTTATCGTGTCATCCCTGATGATTTTAAGATGCAGATATTAAATTATTTTGATAATTGTCATGTAAACTAAGCTCTAAACTAAATGAGAAGGTTATCGAGTTGAATTTATTTTAGGACATCAGAAATAAGTTTGGCATGGTAGCTGTTTATAAAGCCATTACTTATTGGCTGCCATATGTGATATGGTGCATTTAGACTTAGAATTTTAGACCATCAATGACATGAAATGTTTGATTATCATTGACAATTTTATTCAAAATGAAATTTTTTGCCTATAGTAAAAAGGTAGCTTACATTATCCATCCATTTTCTAGCACTTATCTGGGTCAGGGTCATGATGGCAACAGGGCAAGCAGTGCAGCCCAGACGTCCTTTCCCCCAGCAATTCCCTACAGCTCCTCCTGGGGGATCCCCAAATGCTCACAGGCCAGCTGGGAGATGTAGTCCCTCCAGCGTGTCTACCCCGAGGTCTCCTCCCATTCAGCCCGGAAAAACTCCAAAGGGAGGCGCCCGTGGCATCCTTACCAGGTGCCCGAACCACCTAAACTGCCTCCTCTCAATGTGGAGGAGCAGTGGCTTGATACCAAGGTCCTCTCGGATCGCTGAACTCCTCACCCTATCACGCAGAGTGAGACAAGCCACCCTGCGGAGGAACCTCATCTCGGCTGCTTGTATCCGCGATCTCATTCTTTCGGTCACTACCCAGTCCTCTTGACCATAGGTGAGGGTCAGAACAAAGATCGACTGGTAAATCGAGAGTTTTACTTTGTGGCTCAACTCTCTTCATCACCATGGTCAGATACAACGCCTGCATTACTGCAGCCGATGCACCTAACCGGCGGGCAAACTCACGATCTTTCTTACCCTCACTCGTGAATAAGACCCCTTTATCACAATGATCAATCAAAGGAGGAACAGGACATGAAGACAACAGCCTATTACAGCCTGCTCCTAACTCTCTCTCTCTCTTCAGTAATATTTATAGGACTGTCTGCACATACACAGAATGCAGCTGGCCAACACCCCCCCTCTCTGGGCCACATTAGGTAATCATCAACTTCATCATTTACTGGAAAGAGCCGAGTAGAGGGTCAGAATGACCTGGCTGCATCCCCCTGTTGGAACCCTGTCAGACGCTATTGACAAGCCAAAGGAAAAACTACATATTAGAACATCTCAGAACATAGCTGAACTAGGAGGAAAACAAGTGATAACTTAGAATAAAAACCAGATGATTAAACAATTACTTGGAACAGTGGGCCCCAAGGAACTGACATAAGTTCTTGCATGGAACAAACAACTTGATGGATAACACAGAGACTACATTGCTTAATGTTATTGCTTCACCACTTATATTTTCCCCTACAGTGTCCACCAGCGGGTTGCCACCATGACAAGCACCGACCGCCCTCTGGCCACAGCTCCTTGCAGCTGCTTCCACGTCAGAGGTTTTGAACAGGGTACATTCCAACTCCATGTCCCCAACCACCTTCCGGATACAGGAAAAGTTTGATGAAACAACTACAAAGTCAATCAGCTTACATTAGGCTATTTTAAATTGATTGTTCTCATCTGAACGCAAGCTCAACAATGTCTCCACCTTCGACACGTATTCCATGCCCTGAGTAGATTACCTCATAGATCAGCTGGGTAAGTCACGGTTCATATCTACCCTTGATTTGACCAAAGGCTATTAGCAAGTCCCTCTCTCTCCCAACACTAGAGAGCAGATGGCCTTTTCCACCCCCTGTGGCAGTACTGTGCCCTCCCCTTCAGGCTACATGGAGCCCCTGTGACCTTTCAATGCCTCATGGACATCGTCCTGCGTCCTCACGCCGAGTACGCCACGGATTACCTGGATGACGTGGTCATCCACTTGGAGGACTGGATGGACCGCTTGGAGAAGCTGTGACGAGCCGTGGGAAGTCTTTGCCAGGCCGGCTTGACAGCCAACCACAGCTTGTGCAGTCTGAGGCACAGTACCTGGCTACTGGATCAGCAGAGGGCTACTCAAGCTGCAGGAGAAGAAGGTAGAAGCCGTCCACAACTTCCCGGTGCCCACCACCAGGACCCAGGTACGTGCCTTCTTGGAGTTGGCCGGATACTACGAGAGGTTTGTGCCCAATTTCTCCTCTGTGGCAGCTCCCCTCTCAGACCTGACCCGAAAACACCAGCCGGAGCAGGTGCAGTGGATGGACGACGCAGACCAGGCGTTCTAGAGCTTGAAGCTGGAGCTGACATCAGAACCGGTCCTACACAACCCTGACTTCAGCCGGCCCTTCATCTTCCAGACCGACGCATCCAACAGAGGGATCGGGCCATCCTCTCACAGCAGTCATCTTTATCAGCAAGAAACTGCATCCACGAGCTCAGGTACTACCTGTATGGCAGAAAATTCACCCTAGTCATTTACCACGCTCCCCTGCAGTGGATGGCCAAGGCGAAAGACACAAATGCCAGGGTGACCAGGGGGAGACGCCGCCACCGTCAGCCCATCAGCACCACAGTCAGCCCTCATCTGAGTCAGCTCCTCACCAGAGGCAGGATCAGGACCATGGCCAGTGCCCGCTGCAGATCCCCTCTCCCACAGACACAGAGTCAATGAGACACACCTGCCACTCATCAGGGCTCATTAGTGGCCTGGTAAAAGGAGGCGACCCACAGCCCTAGGCAGGCAAGCCTCACTACAAGCGTCACGTCTCTTTCTCCCTACCTCAAGAGAAGATTGACCGGCTGCCTCCTTCACGGACGACTGCCGGAACATCTCTTCTCCCCACGCCGCCTGGTCCCGCCACCCTCCTTGACTGACTAAATTCTGTAAGGATCTGGTGGGGACTTATACAAGGATAAACTATGCAAAATTTGAAGTGAATCAGGCATATAGTCACTCAGTTATAGCCATTTAAATGTATGATGTTGCTGCTATAGCGCCACCTATTGGCACAATGCCACCAAATTTGTCATGATCACTTGGAGCTGCTACCTGCACATGTCCAACAAATTTGCCACAATGCGGTCATGAGTTATGGCAGTTTTTGTTAAATATGCCCCGCCCACAACAATTTGGCAGCCAATTACAGCAAAACGATATTGAATATATTTTTTAAATGGATACAAAAAAATGGTCCTGGTCCAGATATGCTATGTACCAAATTTGGTGACAATTGGACCAAATTTGTAGGACGAGTTTCGAAAAATAGGTTTTGCAAAAAAATCTAAATGGCGGACAATCTAGT